>CM052320.1:9973415-10254511 GCA_028455615.1 Lasioglossum zephyrum | reverse complement strand
CATAATTGGGTACTTAATTCTACTAAGAGATTAACTTATTTGCGAAATAAAAGATGATAGTCCGATGTGGACTGTGGAAAATGATAGCAAGTAAACAGAACAATAAGAAGACAATGTTAAAACGATACTTCTTTATTTTTAATAATGTTTTAATGAAACCTTGTTCAATATTTTCCCACACAACAAGCACTGTTAGGTCAGTACTCGAAGCTGATGGTGCTAATAAATCGTCCTTCATCAGGACCCAAGTAAAGCCTGTAAAATCTGGATTCCAGGTTGTATAAACTGACGTTGCTGGTCAGAAAGGGTTCCGAGTTAATCGCAGCACGGTTCATACACGCCTAATTCACCGTGCGCATGGTCTGTCAAAGGAGAAATCGCGTGGACTGGGGTTAGAAGAAGGATTTCGACGTGGCCCGCTCGACCGAGACTCGTTTCCTGGCCGATTAGAGACGCTTTTCCGAGGCGGAGAGGGCACGGCCAGGATTAATATGTGCTTTGGACGAGTGCCGCGGGCTGGAAGTTGCGAGACAGCCGAGAATTCCGACGACAGCTGTCGAAAGGAACCCGAGGGGATCGAGGAGGAGCAGCAGCCGCCGGGCTGCCCGGGGAGCCTATCCTATCCCGCGGGAATGGGTATGCTTCTGCCCGACGAGACGTACGAGGAACGGTCCTCGTCCTCGAGGCGAAGCTCATGCCCGAACGTTCTCGCCGACATCGACGAGGTTGAGGCCGCCAAGGCGTTAGCTGCCTTCAGAAAGTGCGACGAGTTCCTGAAGAGGCACGGGATCAGGCCGGAGTTCTTCTGCAGGCATCGGGAGAGGATTGCTCTTCAGACATGGCTGTTGCAGAGGTCCAAACTATCCTCCGGTGAGTAAATCTCTTCAATCATCTTCTTTCTGCTTGAGATCATTGGTCCACCTGGATCTAAGACTCCGAGTCTGATCCTTTGATGCATTTGCAGCTTTTACCATCTTTTGCGTACTCCGATTTTGATGAAATTTTAATATGTTATGCAGCAACACATTCTGAACAACTCTTTCCTTTTCCAATATAACGGGGTCGCATTTAGTTTTTGAGATGTTTGCAAAAAACTATCGCTAATACTGTATTGAATTTTTCGTATTCCTGCACGCTCCGCGGCAACGTAAGCCTGTTCCGGTGCGGCGTTTGTTGAAAAAGAAATTCTTCAACGTTCAAATAAATTATCCTAAATCCTCGAGTTTCTATTATTCGACGTTGGAGATATTCTGCATTCAAATATTATGCAGGAATACGAAAATTTCAATACAGTATTAGGGATAGTCTTTTGCAAATATCTCGGAAACTAAAAGCGACTCCCCTATATTGGTAAAGGAAAAAGTTGTTCAAAATGTCGAAATCTATAACACATTAAAGTTTCATCAAAATCAGAGTACGCAGACCGTTTCTATATAATTACCAAACGTGTGGAAACATTTCAAAGTGAAAAACTAAGAAGGGCTTCCCGAATATCTTCTTGAATGAGTTTCAAGAAATTATTAGCTACCGTCAGACTGGTCATTACGATTGGAAAATTTATTCTCTAACGAGATAGAAGAGCTATGACGAGGTAGACGAAGGATGCACGAATTTTAGGTGCCCGGTGCATGCTGGTTGTTTTCTTTCTTCTTTTTTTTGGCAATGGGAAGAGGGGACGTATTGACGAGCCAGCCGCACTTTTAGCATACAGAGTTAACCCGTAGGATTTACCTTGTACGGTTACACGGCAGTCTATCAGGGCGCAATTGACTCGAACACAGTTCCCGTGTTACCGTTAACAGATTTCGGTGGAAAAGAACCGTGCGCAGGGTGACAATTTACGCGGTCGGCCGCTTGCGGACCCGTTTCGAACCGTTCCGAACCTGCACCGCCCCCGCACCGTCCCGGCTAGAAACAGTTCAATTGACCGATCCGGACACGAGCAGTTAAATCGACGTTCCTCGTTACTTTCGCCGGTTATTTTGTTGCGGCGGCTTTTTCGCGCAATGAAACGCATCGTGCCGGTAATTGGACGCTACCCTCTCCCCTCTATCATTCTCTCTTTCGCTATCTCTCTCTCTCACTCTCTTTTCTATGGGGAAATTAACGCGCTTCCATTAATGGATCCGATCGAGCGTCCTCCAAAGAGATTCAAGCGCAATCGTTGAGACGAATATGACTTTATTGTCAGATTTCCTTGATTCTCACAGACCCCTTCGTATCGGACACAAATTGGCAGAATTTAGAGGCCTTTCTACTTAACTCCTAACTTAGATTATAATAAAAATTCTTCTGAAATTAATTTAAACTTGAAACCATCCCTAAAATTAGCTGATTCGATCTCTTTTTAAGTGTAGATTTTTTGATGATCAATTTTTCGCTAGCTATGCTGATGCAGATGACGTTTTTGACGAAATGGAAACAGGAGAGTGGAAAAATGGAAATACGTAAATTTCCTGTCGGTGGATAATTCTGATCGGAAGCGATTAAGCTACCAATCAACCGACCGATACTCTCTCGCATGATTATTATACCATTTTTCCTCTTTATAGTGGCGTGGCTGGTTACGATTCCCACAATTTGCCAGGCAACAAAATAATATTAATAACACCACTGATTTCAATAGTATGAATAATATCTACTCATTACAATAACGCAGCAACGATCAATTCAAATACAGTTGTCCAGAATTTGAAATTCTAAAGGCCATTAATTCGAACCGAAGAATCATTGGCACACCTAAAAATTAAATAATGCATAATCTACCTCGAAGAAACAAGATTATATTATATTATCTACCTATAATATAATCTATCTCGAAAAAACAAAAAATTCCTTCAACATGATCAACCGGAAACTGGAGTTTCTTGAGATCATTTGAAGCAACATTTTCCTTTGCAAAAATTGCATCTGCGGCTTTCTTAAGGAGTTATTAACGAAAAACACTAACCAATCAGAGCGCGACCTAGACGCGTGTTGGCACAGTCGAGTTTTTCGTTAATAACTCCTTAACAAATCGGCGTACGTCATTTTTGCAAAGGAAAGTGTTGCTTCAAATGAACTCAAGAACCTCTCATTTCCGGATGTTGACGGAATTTTGATAAAAAGAATTCTGATTTCATTCTGATAAAACATTTGAAGTTGAATCAAATGCTTAAGTCTCAGCTCAAATATCCTTAGTAAGAAGAGATTCTAACTACTAAAACAGAAAATCCAAATGCATTGGAACCACATAAGACACCAATATCAATCAAATTTGTTATTTAACAATCGCCCCCAAAAAAACGACCAGTTCATTAACTACCCAGAGCAATGTAGACTGTCACTCTTTCGAACTAGACTTCCCGTAATTCTTTCGAACGCGTCACGCTCGTAAATTCAGGTAGCACCGCGAAATTATCTGCAACAATTACAGCTGGAATAAATAATCGTGAACAACGAGTCATCACCGAAAAGATTCGTTCAGGGATCGCGTTCACGGCCGATCGGTCGGCCTCTATCGATTTCCCGGAGCCAATCGCGTCAGCAAACAGTTTGCCAGTTTTTTCCTCGCCGTTCCACGACAAAAGCTCCCCCCAAGCCCACCCTTTCGAATGCGGGCGTTTGATGTTAATTTCGATTTCGAGGGCGGACACCGATAATTTCGTTACGGGACGCGTACTTAACGATCCGGCGCGGCGCGGCGGAAACGCGCGAATTTCGCGGCGTGCGCGCGGACCGGAGGGCATTAATTTTTGTTTTTAACGAGCCCCGCGTATTTATGCACGGGGGGAGAGAGAGAGCCTAGCGAGTATTAGCGCAATTGATTTAATGCCGGCGCATTAATCGGGGCCATTCAGCCTCGCGTAAATTATGAATGGCAAAAGTTAATTTGCCGGCGGCGACGCTCGATCGCCGCACGGCTTTATCCACTTACAATGGAACCTGATCGATCCCCTGATCCTGTAATTGTGCACCGTACTTCGCCAGTTTCCCACGCCATGCTCTTCGGTCAAGGAGAATCTAGAAAACGGTTAGCGAGATAGACTGGTAGAAATACAAAGGAAAGTGGTAATTATCGCGCGGCACTACACGTGGCGTAAACGAGTACTGCTCTTGACTACGAACGCCTCGGCATGGGTTCGAATCCCGGTGACGTCGAATAGGGTTTCTCCAACGATTTGTTCGCTGTCACTCGACGATCTAGCGTTACTCAAATATTTACGCTGCACGGTGGGCAATGAGGACGAAATTCGTTGCATAATCAAAGAACTTTCGATAGAAATGAGACACAGCGATGAATTTTTTTTTAAATTCAAGCTGAAACTTTGTAAAATATGGACAAGAAATAGGAACATTATGATACGAACGTTTTTTAACCTTGATAAATTTGTTTAAACTTGTATAATTTCAAGAACGCATTATGTTTCTTCACCCCTTGCAGGCAGAGCTATTTTAACTCGAAAATGAAAAATATTTTGATGGCCTTGAAATATGTTGTCAAGGTGAAAACGTTAAAATACTTCATTATTATTATTTCTATTGTGTTCCATGTTTTCGTGAAGTAAAGTAAAATTCTTCTCGATCGAAAATGTAATATGTAATAAATTTTAATAATGTATATAATGTACATTATGTATATATTATGTATAATGTGTATTATGTGTAATACATAATATATAATACATATATAATACATAATAATGTTCGATCATTAATAGACAACAGCAAATGCTTGCGATTTAATTCATCTCAACGTTTCGATCGCTATATGGATCATTTTCAAGAGAGACATTTTTGCGTTTGCTATGGCAACAACATTTAACAGAATATTAAGGAGTCACGGAAAACTAAACTTGCATACATGGTGGCAAATACGTAACTGACAAACAAATACATTTTTCGTGAAGTACAAGAGTCAAATTCGAAATATGAGATACTTCGGAATGTGATGATCCTATTAGCCAATGGTTAGGCCACGTGTCACACACTTTAGCCAGTAATTTGGCCAGAATCGAAAGTGCCATTGGAATGACTCAATCGAACACGGCTTTGCTATCGCATTCCTTTCGAATTCCTGGCAGGAGAATATTCTTATGTATAATTCGTTTCCAAAATCATTCAACTGTCAAGCTTATTCTCACAGTCGTAGAAATTTTAAAAATTCCGTGCCTGATCGGGCATAGCAATGGCAATGGTTAATTTGCCAGCGTGGAAAGAGAGTTTAATCGCGTGTAATCGCGTGAAACGTGGAGTTCATCAAATTCAGGAACTCCCTCGCGACTTTAAAACGCGTAGCAACCCCGATTTCCGTGGATTAAACGCGGCGATCGCGGGAGGATTTATAATCGGACCGGCTCGCGGAACGATGATTCATTCGTTTCCTGTCCCCGTGAACAGCAACGAATTATGGGACTCGACACCTCGAGCTATTGCATCGTGCCTTTCGACGGAACAGTTTAAGACCGAGCGATGCGATGAGAAGCGATGGCGTCGCGCTTATATCATCATTCGCGAAGAAGAGCGAGTTAGCGTATCGGGAAACTAGTTGGCCAGCGTCTGGGGTAATCTCGTCTGACGCGCAGAACGAATGCACTGCACCGCGGTGCAGCGCGGTGTATGGATCCGAGTTCCGTGCGGGTTTTGCTGTCATTAAAGTACCCCGTTTCCGGAGGACTGTTGCTCGCCGAATACTCCTTTCGACCGTAATCCTGATTATGCTCGTACGCGATTCACCTTTGATCCACGGAAACCGACATCCACTGCAACAACTATGCACTCGCTCCTCGAAGAATATTGCATCGTCTCGCTGCAGAAATTCCTGCGCGATAAACGCGACCGAATATGTAATTTTTTATTTTGGTTGTGAAATAATAATTGGCGGAGTTTGTAAAGTACTGTGCTCGTAGACTGGCCTAGTTAATGAATAATGTAGTCACGTTTAGTGGCCTGTAATCCGCTGCCACCACCTGTTAGCAAGCTTAAAAAATTCCTTCTACAAAAATGTGACAGGTTAAAGGCAAGGAAAGTGTCGAGAGCACGTTTGACATAGTAAGCACGCTATTTTTGCCTCTATATTATTGTATACATTATTATTGTATATTATATTGTATATTTTGTATATTGTATTGTATACATTATTATTGTATATTATATTGTATATTGTGTATATTGTTTTGTATACATTATTATTGTATATTATTATATATACATATACAATATATATTATTGTTAACAACCAACTAACAAGGGAACACATTCGGGAATTAAGTGAATTAAATTTTAAAAAATGAATGAATGAAAATTAACATTAAGGGAATGAAACTTATGTGAGATATAGTTCTTCGAAAAATATTTGAGACGTATGGTTTTTATCAGCAACCATCCACTCTTAAGGGGTGAGAACAACCCTCAAAGTTGGGGGTCGAAATCATATTTTTTAAAATATCTCAGAAACCAGTGATTGAAAAAATTTTAATTTTTTTTAAAAGTGTGTTTTTAATGAAAAAATTTGATGTTTGTTTGCAGCATCTATTGTTAGTTAATTGTTATGCAAATTTGGGTGTGTAATATTTGATCCAAAGTAGGAGGTACGTGTTTCAGGATTTTCTTTTCTTTTTTGCTATTTAATAATAATTATGCATAATGAAGGAATTCTGGAAATAATTATTTAGAAGTTGAGCAGCCTCCCAGATTTTTATGAAATTTAAATATGCCAAGTAGCGGACAAGTTTCAATAATTTAACCCTTCATGTAAATCTTTAAAAATTAAATAGCGTTCCTTTGAACTAATTTTTACAAATGCTTTTTCTGAGCTAACGATCTTGAATGTATTTTCTTTGATCTCACACCTTTTTACGACCATAAAGAACTTGATGTAACATTATAATCTTCGATCTCACACACTGCAACAGATTATGATCAGCCACACTCTCGAAGAAAATCGAAAGGATTACCTAAAAAGAAGGACAGAAAGGAAAAATCTTGGTTCATTAGCAGTAGAGGAAAATCACAAGCGTACAGAGGCGGAAGCGTTCAATCACAGCTAATAAACAAGCAGCAGAAGTTCGTAGCTCACAATTGATGCGCGATAAGCTCGTTGTAAAAAGAAGTGTCTACTTCCTTTCAGGAAGTTCTACGCTTAATCTCGCAGCTCCTCGTTCGCGCAACGTGGCCGCGTCGAGTTTAATTTATAATCTCATTACGGGCCGGTCCAATTTCGTTCTCTCGCAGCCTCCCGAGGCGCGGTCTCCGCGTTGCGTAGATCGCGAAGATAGCTTCCGGCTTCTTTAATCACGGCCAGATAAACTTTTCTTTTCAGCCGGTCGAAAACAGAAGGGGTCCCTTTAAAACCGTGCGAGCAACCGTTGCAGCAACTCTTCCTCTCGCGAGAGGCCTCGGATAGAAGCCTCTCTAGAAGCGTTGCAGACGCGAAAACTTTGAACCTGCCGCCTTAAAAAGTTTCTCAAACTATCAAATCATCGGATATCACGGGCCGCTTATCTACCGGGGAATCGAGCCTCGCGGAAATCTGCCTGTTACCTTCAGCTTCTTTGAACGTCCGGATATCGCGAACTTCTACGGGACTTAATTAAATATTTCTCGTTTCGAGGTTGTACAATTTTACCTTATTAACAAAAAGGATTTCTATCTTCTTCTTCTTTCTAGTACTTTTGTCTCGTTACTTCTTCTTTCTCGTACTTTTGTGTCTCGAAAAAACATGCCAATAAAATATCAGAAGTGAAAATATTCTATAAAAATCATTTATAAAAACATGCCAATAAAATATCCGAAGTGAAAATATTCTATAAAAATCATAGAAAAGCATGCCAATGAAATATCAGAAGTGAAAGTATTCTATAAAAATCATTTAAAAAAACATGCCAATAAAATATCATAAGTGAAACTATTCTATAAAAATCATAACAAAAACATGCCAATAAACTATCAGAAGTTAAAATATTCTATAAAAATCATTTTAAAAAAACATGCCAATAAAGTATCAGAAGTGAAAATATTCTATAAAAATCATAGAAAAACATGCCAATAAAATATCAGAAGTGAAAATATTTTATAAAAATCATAGAAAAACATGCCAATAAAATATCCGAACAGAAGACCGAGATAAGAAAGAAACGTGACGCTTCTTCCGAAGCAGTTTCTTCCGAACGTATCAACCAGCGAGAAACATTGAAACGTATTTTCGCCTCTGACAATTTTTGTCAGCGGTGCTGTTTATCAGAAGAATCTTCCCGCATTGAGCGATACCGCACATTATTCCCCGTCACTCGCGCATCGAATTACCAGGCATAACCGCACGTTGGAAATTGGCGAAGCCTGTCCCTCCCCGCAGTTCCCATAAACGCTCGGCGCAGTGTCGCAATCGTTCAGGGCGGTATTCGTCTAGAAATTGGCCGTGTTTCGTCAAACTTCGAACGAAGAAGAGAACGTGCTCGTTTCCATTTACACGTTGTCTGCATTCTTTTATCGCCGGTGTCGATGCACGAGCACAATTCTACGCGACGCGATACGACGAGAACAACGAATGGAAGAAGTTTTATGAAGAAAGTTAAGGTGAACGAAGAGAGAGAGAAAGGGGGTGGTTGGAAGCTGTTATCCCGTCGCGTCGTTGGGCCGTATTCGATTCCTTGTGCAATAAACAAACGCGACCGAGGCGGAACCTAGAAGCTCACATTTATTCGTCGGAGTTTGCAGCAGCGCACTATGGGGTACTTGGCCGATCTAGCTGGCCAAAATTATTTTTTCTGCTTAACGTGTTTAAAATGTACCTACTAACTTATATATAGTATTTTTTCTTAAAAGTTTAACAATTCGCGCGAATTACTACAATATAAACAATAAAAATAACAACAAATATAATATATGATAATAACCAATGATACGACTAAATAATAGTAATAAATAATAATAAGCTTGCAATTTCATTTTTGGCGAAATTTTTTAGGCGAAAATAAAGCTGATACCTTCCACTTTACAGTGGTCAAACAAACATTACCGGGACGGACCCGGAAGAACAACTAATTCCTTCCAAATGTATGAACTTCGAGATTAAAAATGCCTTCAGATTGACTTTTTTCAGTAACCGTTATTTTAATTATTTGAATACACATCTGATTGCAATTTTGTGAAATACACACACTTACCTGCTACAACACTGTCCATCATCGGTTTTCTTAAAACAGCTTTCGTGACAAAAAATATTTCACTTCGAACGTTGCTAATGCAGACGACACGGCGAAAGGTACAAGCACTGTACTAAATGACTAAACTTCAAGTGACTCCTCCGTATGGAAATGTCAAACTGAAAAAACCGACGATTTATTGACCTTCCACTATTTAACTTTCTCAGGTAACAACTCATTTTTACCTGGGACGAGTTTGACAAAATCGACTTTTGGCCAGCTAGATCGGCCAAGTACCCCATAGTGCAGCGATGCAGCTCTGACGCAGCTCCGCGGTGCATCGAAAACGGTGCAGCAGCGGCCGGGGAGCGCAACGCGACGATTAATATGATAAAACGGGGCCGGCCCCGGCGACCCGCGATACGTGGACGTTAATTGTTCGTTTCGGAGTGCCGGATGTGATTACGTTGATTATAAAACACGGTGTAATTTCGGAACCCCCTCCCTACCCCGTAATTACCCGGCCTTTATATTCTGATCTGGGAACAACAAAGCGTCACGACGCGGAATTTACCCCGTAATTGCGTATTCCGCGACCGGTAATCGCTCGTTCGCATTTTCTTTACAGCCCGACGAGGAATTAGTAGAAACCGATAATACCCGGACCGTGAATCCTTTATGGCTCCCGGCCCCCGCGCCGAACGATTGCGGGGGCGTTATACTTCGACGAGTACAGTAGATTAAAACCCGGCAAAAATCTCGTTCTTCTCTATTAACACTCCGCGAGCACATGGGCTCGTTTATGCCCAGCCGCAAAATATCACTTTTGAATACTTTCGAAGGAAAAAGGGGAGGGGACCGGACTTATTCTGACGAATTTAATCCGCAACATTTTTAAACTTTGTTGATCAAAGTATTGAAGCAGGGACTTGAATGTTCTAGAATTTTTTTCAGGTTGTTTGAAAGCCTATAAAAACGCACAACTTATTAGTTATATTTTTTTATTTTCTACTTTTAGTCTACTACCAAGCGTATATTTAGTAAGGCCAGGGCTCGATTCTCGATGAGATACTCTGCTGAGATTGTTTTTATCTCCTAAACACGCAGGTATTTAAAAGAAATTTTTTTTAATATTGCATTCTCATCCAGTTTTGAGCTACGTTGAAAATTTCAAGTCCTCAGCTCATCGGGAAGTGGTTTAAAATTCTAATATAAGCGTGGTAATAATAATCCTGAAATTTAATATGAGCATAGTATAAAGCATAGTATAAAGACCGAAACAAGATTCTATATAATTCCTGCTACTCAGAAATTAATTGCAGGAAATTAGATTGCACGAAGATCTGAAGTCAAGAAATTAGTAATTCGTTAAATATATTGGTAATTACATATAAAAGGTCTGCATACTCCGATTTCGATGCAATTTTAACATGTTATGCAGCAACACATTCTGAACAACTTCTCCCATTTCCAATATAGCGGGGTAGCTTTTAGTTTTTGAGATATTTGAAAAAAACTTTCGCGAATACTGTATTTAATTTTTCGTATTCCTGCACGTTCCGCGGCAACGTAAGCCTGTCCGTTGCGACGTTTGTTGAAAAAGAAATTCTTCAACGTTCAAATAAATTATCCTAAATCCTCGAGTTTCTATTGCTCGACGATGGAGATATTCTGCATTCAAATATTACGCAGGAATACGAAAAATTAAATACAGTATTAGCGATAGTCTTTTGCAAATATCTCGGAAACTAAAAGCGACAAACTATATTGGAAAAGGAAAAAGTTGTTCAAAATATCAAAACCTATAATATATTAAAATTTCATCAAAATCGGAGTACGCAGACCTTATCTATACACCAATATATTAATACCAGAACGTCTTAACGATCCGCGCGCTCCGTGTGTACCGGAAGAGTATAAATATGAAAAATTGATGATGATTCGAGGTATCGATGGTAGAAACGAACGAAATTCACGGTGATTAGTGGAGGAGAGGGGTGTCGAGGTGCACGCAACGTGCGACCGTGCTAATTGGAGTACTCGTCGGAACAATCAGCGGTCAAAGACAGAACGACACGGAATCGGGGGCCCGTGAAACTGCCGTGTCTACTTAGGGCCGGGCTCGTGTCGGAGTCTGGATTCGCGTAATTAGCGTGCCCGGTGGTAATGAAGCCTCCATTATAGGCCGAAGCCGTCAGTTAATTAGGTTGCACATTGATTTATTGCGATCGTGAGGTGTCCGTTCGTTAGAGACGCGTGGACGCGTCCTGTGGGTTGCTGCCGGAGCCCTCTTGCCTCCTGTTCCGCCTTCGGGTGTTCCGTTGAAAACACAAAAGAGTCATTTGTCTTGTAATTGAATGGCAACGGGGTCGTGCCCTTTGACGCCCGGCGCGAATCGCCTGGATCGGCGAACGGGAACGGGTGAACGAGGAACTAGACGGATAGAGAAATAGCTGGAACAGATCTGGAAACCGATGTCCTAATTGGTTTTGATGTTTCGCACGGCTTCTGAATTGATTTCTGGGTTAGAGGAGAACCCGATCGAAGCGGTAGAAATACACGGAAAGTGGCAATTAACGAGCGCCTCTACTCCTGACGTAATGAGTAGAACTCTTGCCTATGACCTAGCCTCTCGAATCTCGGTGACATCAAAAAGTTTTTTCCACCGATTTGTTCGCAGCCAATCCACCCTTTCTCGCTGATGAACCACTTACGCAATTGGAATTCGAACTGTACACGGGAATTCCGAGCGACGAATTTCTTGCAAATTGGGTTACAGTTTATTTTGAATTTTCGAATTCAATGATTTTATGAATGTTTAAATTCGAAAATAGAAAGTGGTTCAAATCGAAGGATGTGGATCTTGCGATTCAGATATCAGACAATCGGACTGCTCGTCCGAAATTCGACCAGGGAGGAATATAATTTTATATGAAAATTCAATATTAAAATATTATTATTATTATTCAAATATTACTAAATTTTTTTATAAAATAACTAATATATAATTTTTTATTGGTTTCTCGTGAAAAAAATCGATCGTGTCACGGGTATTATCGGAAGTATACTGTGGCTGATAAAGTACCGTCGATATATCAATGGGCCGTGAATTTCTTGCAAATTGGGTTACAGTTTATTTCGAAATTTCGAATTCAATGATTTCATGAATGTTTAAATTCGAAAATAGAAAGTGGTTCAAATCGAAGGATGTTGATCTTGCTATTCAGATCTCAGACAGTCGGACTACTTGTTCGAAATTCGACAAGCGAGGAATAGTAATTGGTTTCTCGTGAAAAAATCGATCGTGTCACGGGTATTATCGGAAGTATACTGCGGCTGACAAAGTACCGTCGATATATCAATGGGGCACGAATGGTGGACGTGAGAAATCTTCGGCAAATTGGTCAAGCACAACGACGCCAGAAAGAGAGAAGAAAAAGAGAAGGAGAGAGAGGAAACGTCATTCGTTTTCGTTCGCGAACGGACCGCCTCGAATTTACTTACTCACCGAGCGATAAATCATTTCGCGCGGTCTCTCTAAATTACGGCTAAGCATCGCGCACGTTTATGCACCGTTATTTATTTGGTGAAAATTTATGAACACATATATTACGAAAATTGATATTTTGAGCAAATGGTGGACAGGGCAACAGGGGGAAGTTGAGCGGAGGAGAGGTTTGCGCGACGATCGTGCGCGCATTCAGCGAGAAACCGAGACGAATGAAATCAATTCCCTGGTCCATTCAGCGTGACGTCAATTCAGAAGAACCACGGAGTCAGCTCCTGATCGCCGCGATGCGCTTTCACAGCAATTTATCGAGCTTTCGATCGTAATTATCTTCCAATCGGTCATATCCTTCGATGTAATTACCAAACGCTGTTATTCCTTCGCGATCGAGGTACCAGATAGATCCCCTGCTTTCTTGTTCGAAAGCGTTTTCATTCATGGATTCTCACCTTCTTCGCGGTGGCCTCGTTATACGATTCATCGTTAACAAAATCATTTTTAGTCAAATCGATCGCTTTCAATTTTCTCGGCGATGGATACGAGTATTCTCGTACTCATAATTATTCTGAATGTCGTTATTATCCTACACTCGTGGTAACTACGTCGCTGCTGGATCACTTGATATAGCACAACTTCAAAGCAATTATCGTTATCGATAACACTGCTCGGGTTTTTCTTTGTCGAACTCAATCTAACTGATACGAATTAGCGAGTAACGACGTGCTCTCACAATTTATGGATGCAGTTTTCAATTTTCACTCGATTCTATATCTTAAATAATCGAGTTAGATTCGTAAATTTAAAATAATTTATCTAATCAAGTTAAATTTTTTAACTATTAAGGGGGGAATAAATGTGGCGATTGTAGCAACATTCAGACATTCAACATTGTCGATTTATTTTAAAAAACGTTTTCTTTTTATACTAAAAAATGTTTAATCAATAAGTTGTTTTCTTCGGAGTAGGATCAAATAATTTAGTTCAGAAATGATTATTAATATTATTACATTTTCAAAGTTATTAAATTATTAATTAACAAAAATATAACTTCAGGCTTTATATATTTATTAGAGGATACCATTAAAAAATTCCTATAGATCCTATATAGTTGTCTGATAAACTCCAACATCATCAAACGAGGGACACTGATGGAGATTCGTGTGACCGTACCACGGTTTTGATTTTCGGTTGTGTTCTTAACATTTTCAATCAACTTCTTGTCGTTCCTGCACGACTAAATATAAATTCGAGAAATGATTTCCAGCATCTTGAAGATGAACAAGAGGATCGTATCATATTTCGACGATCGGTTTCCGGTTATCGTTGAAGCAGCAGGTATCCGGGCCCGTCGTCGAGCGTGTTGCACACGCGGTAATCTATTAATTGAAAGTAGCCGGGACAGAGAAATAAACGGGGTTCCTCCAGCTGCAGCGGACAATGGCTAGATTGTCGAACGCCAGGCGCGTATGAAAAACAACAGGCGTGCTAAATCCGATGTTAAATTGAAACCCGTCGATTCGGAGCGTTTATCCCGCGAGAACGAAGTGTGCGCTCGTTCCGGCCACGCGAAACGGGGATTACTTTGGGTTTCCGAATCGTGAATTATTTTAACTGCGTGCGACACCGGCCGCCGGGATCGTGCCCGCTTCTATTATGGGATTTCTTTTTTGCAGGCCGATGTTGTTATCGATTTGGAAAAGTCAAGAGAGGGAGGGAGAGTGGACCGAATAAAGCGGGACCGTGTAAAATTTCGTTGCGAATCCGTTTCATGTTCCACGGTCCAACGGAACGATTAATTCCGTGCCCGGGATCAAAAGGATCAGCGATCCCGCTGGCAGAGCGATCCGCAAACACGTTTTTCTTTGTAATCTCCCTCCGAGAGCCCCCGAAACGACCGTCGAAATTATAAATGAGCTACCGGCCTAAAACCCTTTACGAGCCACGTCGCGTTATAAGAGACGGTTTTAATTACAATCCGGAATCGAAGTTAGTTCCGGGGACGGGGGGTGAAGAGGGTAGTTCTTGCAACGGAGTATTTCATATCCGGTCACGTTTAACGACCCCGGCCACCCTCCCGCGAGCTTTAATAGTCCGTAATCGCGACCCGGCTGCAGTTGCTTCGCCCACCCCCTGCACCACCCTTTTCGAAAAATTTCCCGCTTCTCACCCCGTGCGCCATCACCGCCGCAACTTAATTGTCCGGAAATATCGCCGGCAGTACTTGGTGCAACGGCGAGTATAATATCGCGACATGTTCTCAATGTTTTCATTGCGCTCCGGTACTTTCTTTTTCTGCTTTCTTTCTTTCACTATTATTGGTATTGAGCTTGGTTCAGCTGCTGCTTATTTCATTTAGTTACATTGTTCGTTCGGTTATTATTTACTTTAGAGGCTTCATCACCGATTTTGATGACCTTGAAATAGTTTTCCGGATATTCGCAAAAAACTATTGCTAATACTGTATTTAATTTTCGTAGGCGATTGCTTAACGGTGTCTCTAATCGAACACAAAATGAATACAATATACAACATATATATAAACGGATTTTTTAGAAAAAAAGTAAACCTACGTTACAACGAAGCGTACAGGAATACGAAAAATTCAATATAGTGTTAGCAATAGTTTTTTGCAAATATCTCAAAAACTAAAACCGATTGGCGGTAACATGTATAGGGAAAAGTTGTTCAGAATGATGACCTTGACAACATATTCCAAGATCAAACTTCTATTTCTTCTATTTTAAGCCACGTCCACGCTGAAGCAATATCGAATAACTTTTTGTTAGCCGTTTCTTGTTTTCTTCACTTTTTACCGTATAAAAGAAGAGTTGATTTGGTGAGAACATAGTTTGTCACAGTTATGTGACGTCCACAGTAAGTTGACGAAATAATCGTGTGCAATAATCACTCTGAGGCACGACTAAAAAAATTGCTGTGCCATTATTTAAAATATTGTTTACATTATTGATGAGATATTACATCCTAGGTTGGAAGAGAATGTTTATTTTTCGAGTTGAAATAGAATAACCGCTAAGATATTACAATACTAGATCATATTTCAAGATCATGAAAATTGCTGAGCAAACCCCTAAATTAAATAATTACTATTCGTTCTTCTTATTAGACCGAGGATTTAATGCATAAAGATTGCATTCCTTTTCTTGTTCTTCGGGAGGTGAAACCTATTTCTAGGTCCGGGTCGAGGGATAAGAGTTTGGTTTGCCGTAAAATATTTGGCAGGGTTTCCTCTCTATTTCCAATTTAATAGCGGCCGCGTCGTCAGAACGGGATTCAAAGCGGCAGTTCGAGGAAACTGTAATTACGCGATTAAATTGCTCGCGGATTACCAGCCCCCTTCTCTTTCTCTCTCTCTCCGCCCGAATGCAGAGGGGGTGGTTTCTACCCGGTTTCTCGCCTCCGGTTGATTTATAACCGGTCGCGGGCTTTAATTTACTCGGAAAAATTCACTTCCGGAGGCGGCTGAATCGAGGTTCGCGTGCAAACAGATCTGTTGCGCTTATCAAGTCTCAATTAACGTGATTTTCGCGCAAACACTGTGAACACTGTGGTCCTTCTGACCACCCAGAGAGAATGGTTACGAGTATCGTACAAGCACAAATTAAATATAGTAGAAAAATAATTAATATAACACGAATACAATATGAATCAACATAATTCATACAAAACGTAGGTACTTCCTCTACCATTACTTATATCATTTTTTTCTTTTTAACCTCCTGTCTAAAAGAGAGGGGTTGAGGAAAGAGGGGAAGGTGGCAGGTTGACAATTTTATAGGGATTTATTAGCACAATATGAATCAACATAATTCATACAAAACTTCTGGTCAATCTTCTGGACGATCAACCTTCTGGACGATCTTCCTGGAGGAAGTGTCCGGGCGGTCTAAAAGAGAGAGGGGTTGAGGAAGGTGGGGAGGGAGGCGGGTTGAAAATTTTATCGGGATTTATTAGCCACGGGAAATCGACTGGGGGCCTCGGTAATGACCGAGGCATTACTAATGGGCCGCTAGGGGAAGGAGGGGTGCAAAAAAGGGCGGAACTGGCTGCCGACGTAACAACGCTGACGCAAAAGCGAACAAAATGCCGTCAGGTGTTGCACCCATAAATCACGTCATGTACGTACCACCTTCCCTCGGTCTTCGTCGTGACGCGTTGCGATGCGATGCATCGCAGCCCGTCGATGCACTCGATAAATAAAACATGCAACAAGAGGGACCCCGGGTGTAGATCCTCGTTGACGATTGCACCGGGGACTATGGGCTCCTCGAGTATGCGTCCGTCGTTGCGTAATGCCACCGTCACGTCGACGATGGCCGAGTTTCTCCCCTCCGTAGTGAAACGGATAGGTCGATCCTAACAGCTGATAGCGATTTCGGTGGACAGAGTTGTGGGTTGTGTCCTTGGGTTGCTGAGATTATTTGTTTCTCCGGATTGAAACAATTTTCTTAGTTTCTGGCAATACTCGTGATTGGACTGCGAATTTGATGCATTCAAAAATAAAATATTGGAAAGACTGGATTAAGTGAAATTATTCGAAGAGGAAATATATGTTCGATTAGCTTTTGTTCCTCACAGTACACCATGGACCATGAAGATAAAAAAACCATTGAGATAGATAATCCAGAAAATTGTTCGTATTTGATGTATTCAAATAAAAAATTGGAAAGACAACAAAAAAATTAAGTGAAATTATTCGAAGAGGAAATACATTTTCGATTGTCTTCTGTTTCTCCTAGTAACATGGACCATGAAGATAAAAAATCATTGAGATAGATAATCCAGAAAATTGTTGTGAAAATTCTCCCCTTCGAAGAAACGGGACCGAAGGGTGTCGCTTGTTCTCGAGCCACGTGGATCGATTTTTCGCCTCTCTATGGCACATATTCTTCGGCACTTCTTTTCTTTTTTCACCGACCTGGCTTTCGTCCAGCTGTAAATTCTTTCGTGTAACGTCTCGCGTAACGGCGGTAGTAGCTACCCGCGAACGTATTACACAGGCGAGCCTATTTACGCGACGAGCGTCTGCTTCCTATTCACGACGGTGTAGTAAATATACGAGGTTGAGTTGCGGGTGAGGGAGAGAAAGGAAGGGAAAAGACACTTTCTACCGAGGTTATCATAAATTTGCATTACCCGCGGCGTGGAAGGATAGCGCAGTCCACAACGCGCTGATTCGCTGTTGCTCTTACCCAAATTTACAATTTCAAGAACACACTTGCCGGAATCAAGATACAGTCACGGAGAATATATTTTCTGTTACATAGAATAAAAAATTGATCTTTTATTTCGCTAATGAAAAACTCCATTATCGATAGAAAGAATGCGTATCTCGTACTCTTACAATCCTAGATACGAATCCACCCCCTTAAGCTGAAGAGTAACAAGGCTATCAGTTTCGTATTTCAATCGAAGCGAAACAAATCGAAACGTTTCGAACGGAACCAAGTGTCGCGAGAAAAATGAATGATAAACCTTACGTTTCCGGGAAGCAGCTCAAATGATCTTGACCTTGATATATCTTGTCAATGACAACATTCTGAACAACTTTTGTCATTACAACTACCCGGTGCTGGGTCTTAGTTTTCGAGATCATTGCAAAAAATTATTGCTAGTACTAAATTGAATTTTCTGCAACTATGCACTGATGTATACACTGATCGCTATTGATCCACACTGGATCGCACATGGATCACATTCGAATATATGGGTTCTTATTATGTTCATTTATCTAAGGTGTAGCTCATTCAAAACTGTGCGGGAATATGTAAAATTCAATACAGCATTCACTACAGCTTTTTGCAATTATCTCGAAAACAAAGACCGAGCACAGGGTAGTTGTAATGACAAAAGTCGTTCAGAATCTTGCCCTTGACAACATATGTGAAGGCCAAGGTCATCAGAGCTGCCTCTCCTAAACGTAAAGTTTATCAAATGAATTTCGAAAGATGGATGACAATTCGCGATACCGATGTTCACGTGCAACGTGGCAGAGTGGACGTGTTAATCATTCCGGTGTTGAGAAAGAGGTCTGAGGAAGTGAGTTTGTCCGTCCCGGGCTGTTATCGTTGGTTGAAGAGCGTGATTCCCCGGACTGGAGCGCCGGTAATTACAAGGCATTATGAGGCATCGATGCGTTGCCGCGGCTCCGTAGTAAATCAAGACAGATTCACGGGTCTGGCCCCTCTAGTAGACTCTGCTGGCAAGAGGCCTGGCCAGGAGATAAATCACCTGGGCGGGCTCACCGGGTTTCCGGTGAGCGCTCTCGGACCGGCTCGGAAATTCGTCGAACCTAGAGCGGGAGGGACACTCGGCTCGCATTTTATCCGCTTTATCAGGTTTTCAGCCGGCGTCCGATACGCGCGCGGCCATTGTTCGAGCATAATTAGATCGTTCGCTGCGCCGGATTCGCATATATTTATCGGTTTCTCTGTACTCGGAGCCAGAGGGAGAGAGCTATTGCTGCTGTTGCTGCTAGCTAGGAGATGATGTCGATCTTTGTGTGTATGCGTGTGTGTGTGTGTGTTTGTCGGTGTATGGGGTGTATCCGCGCTCGCGCGTGCGTGACCGAAACCGTCCGTGCAGACGAAACACAGAGGACCGAGCGATAACTCAGCCGGCAGGTATATAATTATCGAACTGCGTAATTGTTAATTATTGTGCCATTGTTGGCGACCGGTAATTAATGCGGTGCCAAACTCCGCGGGTACGTGTCTCACGCGATCCTCCGCGATTGATCGGCGGGATCTCTTGCTCCTCTTGCTCTTCCGCGTCGACCTTGTACGAGCAACCAACCGGAAGTCGAAGCTGCGGACGTTGTTTTACTATGTGGAATTTTGCAAGCTTTACCTAACACATCATTAATTTCTTTTGAAAAAAATATTTCGTAGAAAAACAATTGATTAATATTGAACATAATTGATCTCATCTAGTCTATAGTTCAACTCAATAACTACACTGCAGATTTCTATGGATTTGTGAAGAAATTAGATTGGGGAAATATAAAACAGTAGGAGATTAGAATAATTGGATCTTTAATGCAATCAAGTAATTAAGGAATGAAATAAATTTTTATTCTCCTCCCACTTCCCACAATCAATGGAGAACATTTTTATTTTGCATAAAGACTCCACTTGTTGAATTAAATAATTAATTTTACTATCAATTCCTCTGATAATAAAAGTGACTAGTCGTTTATCGAAATGGCAGGTTCCAATTTTTTTGTAACTGATTCAACATTTCTGGTTTCGACTAACTCGAAGGATCCACGTGTTCATTCGCCACGTGATAATTTCCACTTATCAATTAATTTGTCAATTAGCAGTCGGGAACGGGTTAGACAGTTAGCGCGTGTGCGTGCGATCGTTCGCGCCTAAGAGATCTTCGAACAACATCGCAACAAGAAAAAGCGGTCTCACAGGGAGAGAGGAGGGGGTAGAAGAAAGGGGTGAGAGTCAGACGGGAATTTAATTAAACAAGGGACGAGGGGCGAGACGATACAGGAGGACTCCATGTCGGCTGCAAGAAGCTTCCGTCGAAGAGCCCGGGCTCTTTCGGCTCGCCTAATGATTTTCTCGGTCGCCGCGCGAGAGCTACTTCCACCTTCTTCCCTTCGAAAACGATGCCAGCTTTTTGCACGAGATCGCCAGGAGACGCGTGCCTGTGCGGCGAATCCGCTCCGAAACGCTTTATAGGCCGCGGGGATTCGAAACCGAAAGGTGGGATCTCCTTTGCGCGTCTGGACGCAGCGTTTTATTATCATTAACAATTTTAAACATGATCAGAAAAAAAATATTTATTACGATGGTAGGCAGGAATAATTTTTTTAATGAATTTTAGTGGAAATTTCATCTCGATATCTTTTATGGTTCAGATGATATAGTAAAATGCCCTTCCGTGACGCTGTCCCCACACCGTCGCGCTTCGGCCGAGGCAAACAACGCGTTAACGCATTACTTGCCTCGTCCAGCTGATTCAGATATAGTTCCACTAAATCATGTATTAAACAGTCATGGAAAATACGAACTGTATCGTGTTTGGTATCATTTTAATCGAAAAAATGTAGTGAGTGTGCATCTAAAAATAGCTCCCGAAAATTTTCAAGATTTTCAAAAACCACATATATGGAATATCCTACGAATAATCTATAATTAAAAAGAAATTTGTTCCGCAAGTTAAGAGAAGTTAACACACTATTTATTATAATTTTTTTTTAAGTCTATTTCTACACCGATCATTTGACCGGCAGTGGTAGGTTCAGCGTTAACGAAGAGGTGGTTGAAGAGCTTGATGAAAAATTTCTTTGAATGGCGAGTAATCGAGGATCTAAGATCTAGGAATCATCTTGGGCAAGCTTGCCGGAAACATCTGTAGCTCGGAGGGGTTAAGAGGCTGTCCGGATGCGCCTTGTTCCAGCCGTAGATTTATCGAGAGGCTAACGCGTCCAGCAGCTTGGATTAGCTCGTCATCAACCGGGCTTGCAGCTATTATAATAGATGCGTCTTTAACTATGTTGCCTCCGTAGTGAGCTTGATCATGTCCCGAGTACCTACGCGTTCTCGGCGACGCTTAATTGTGTTCTCCCAGGTGTGTGATTGGTAGCCGGCGTTAACAGTACGATGTATACTTGATAATGTCTAATTGTGTCCTCGCGAGTGAACCCGATACTGTTTGTAGCTTATTGTTACGATTGTCGAGGGTAGTCACCGGTAATATCATTGCGAAAACCAAGAAAATCATTTCTAAAAATTTTCAAGTCCCTAATTCTTACCCCTAGCTCATAATACTTGGTAATTAAGTTCACCAAATCGTCTTTGAGGTTTTTTTTACAATGGTACCTGTGAGCATATATTTTTCCACAAAATCACACTTAATATAGAACTAACTATACCCCGTTATCATTTACGTTATTGAATTGTTCACTCCGATTTTGATGGAATTTTAATATGTTATAGATTTCGACATTTTGAATGACTTTTTCCTTTTCCAAATAAGGGGGTCACTTTTAGTTTTCGAGATATTTACAAAAGACTATCGCTAATACCGTAGCGTGCAGGAATACGAAAAATTCAATACAGTTCGCTATAGTTTTTTGCAAATATCTCAAAAACTAAAAGCGATCCCCCTATATTGGAAAAGGAAAAAGTTGTTCAAAATGCGTTGCTGCATAACATATTAAAATTTCATCAAAATCGGAGTACGCAGACCATTTCTATACAATTACCAAAACTTCAATGATAGGTCTCAGTAAGAAATGACTAGGAAATTGTTGAATCGCCTCTTAAACAATGAAATTGCACATTGGTTTAAAGGATGCGTCAAGTGCGAGGTGTCACCGAGATTTCAGTGCGAGTAGTTGGCGCGTTATCAAAAAACGAAATAAAATGACAAGCAGCGTTGCGAAGTCTGGGTAACGACACGGTAGCGATCAGATAGTGGCACAGATCGTCCTCTGTGTAAAAGCGAAGATGGTCCAGGAGCGCCGTCACGGTGGCCAGTGGCTTGCAGTGTATCGCCATAGTGATTTATATCGGACCGACACTCGCGGTGTCGGTAATGCACTCGAAGGTTCGCGAGACGAAGAAGTCGAGTGTCCATTGTCGAAGCTTGTCCTGCTCTCTCTCCTCTTGTCTCTCATTCTAATTAGAATTTATCGGGCTCCTTATCTGGCCCGGGGAATCGTAATAAGCGGCTCTAATGACTAATGATCCCGTGGCCGGCGTGCGAAAACATCCGTGATTTATTTCCGGGCGAGTCGGTTCGCTACCGGGACCCTGTTCTATTGTAAACCGGCCTCGGAACGGATCGGACACTACCGGGAAAAATATAGAGAAACACCGGCCACGTGTAATACCTATCGAACGATAATTAATTACCCCCGAGGCCTGTCGATAAAAACTGTGCGCGGAGCCCTTTACTGGGAGGGTTCGCTTGTTTAATATTTCGCGAGCAGGGATGAACGGACGTTAAATATGCTGTTTCAACGGTGTCGTATACGATAAATCGATGTGCGGGACTGCGATTTCAGGGTATTAACAGTTCTCCAGGACTAATCGGGGATTGTCGAACCCTCCGGCGATGTATATTGGTCGCTAATACTCGTTGGACGGGTCTTAGATCGCGACAAATCCCCCAAAAGCCTCCGGCACACTCGCGATGTGACCAGGGAAACGCGTTGAAAAGTGTATGGTCAGATCGCTGCTCGAAGATGATCTCTTTGGGAAGGGTTAGTATCAAATTCTCGAAGTCCTAAGATGATGCTTTTCTCATTTCACCGTTAACACACGGATAGGAATATCGGGTTCCATGAAAATCACCGACACAGTTTTCATTGACAACATTTGACGGACGCCAGATTTGACCGACAACGAATTTAACCGACAACGATTTTGACCGACAAAGATTTCGACCGACAACGATTTCGGCCGACACCAGATTTGACCGACAATGAATTTAACCGACAACGCCTTGAACCGACGACAGCGGATTTGATCGACAAAGAATCTGATCGACAACAAATTTGACCGCCAACGAATCTAAAATCGTTGTCAGTCAAATCCGTGTCGGTCAAAATCGTTGTCGATCAGATTCTTTGTCAATCAAATCCGCTGTTGGTTCAAAGCGTTGTCGGTTAAATTCGTTTTCGGTCAAATCTGGTGTCGGTGAAATTCGTGTCGGTTAAAATCGTTGTCGGTTAAATTCGTTGAAGGTCAAATTCGTTGTCGGTCAAATTCGTTGTCGATCAAAATCGTTGTCGGTCAAATTCTGAAGTTCAAAACACTGAAGTGACAGAAATTTATTGTCCATCTTAATCCGTTCAATAGCTCGAAAATAACATGATAACATTTCGAAATTTTTCTAATACTTTTACCGTTTCCATTTACGCTAATTCACATTTTGTCACAAATCCATCAAACCCTCTATCCAGTTACGAGACTGGGTAGTGCTCCAGACAACATCTTGCGGAGCAACTTAATTGGCTAGCGGGTAATCAACGAGTCGTTAACCGTCCAGGAAGGTCCGAATAAAAAGGGAGCGCGACAGTATCAGAAGCACCGGTGAAAATTACGAGACAGCGGAATCCCCAAAAGCTCGATTCGCCCCGATATCCTCGATAGCGAATCTAGGCAGGCGAAACGTTTCGCGGAGCATCGCCATCTTCGGCCTATCAAGGACCCGGGAGAGTGCTTTGATATTTACCGGCGGAGAGGTGTATCGCGGATTACGAAAATGTGTATATCGAGGAGAAAAAGGGAGAGTGGCGCAGAGGGGGGAGAAACGGAGAGCCGCGGCCCGCTATTAATATTACGGGGCCGTTTCGACGAACGTGCCTTAGGATACCTCGAAACGATCCGGTCTTATCTTCGTTCCCTCTACTTACGGCGTTCGCGAAGAAGACTCACAGCCCCGCATCCTTAAGATTCAACGAGTACACGGCTTATCTCGGCCGGAGGAGAAGCTATGGCGGCTATAGGAGAAAATGAGATTCGTATAGCATTCGTGTGCTCGCGCTTCGCTCTCTCCTTTTTCTCTCTCTCTCTCTCCCTCTCTTTCTCTTTTTAACCGTGCGTCTATGCATAGTGGATGGGCTCTCTCCGCTGCGAGCCGGGACCAGTTCCTCTCGATGATTCCTCGAGATCCGTGATAGGAGATTAAACCGTCCCACGAATCGGTGCTGTACCTCGCGATTGTTCCTGCTTTGCTAATCTTTCTTCTTTTTTTTCTTATTTTTAATTCGCGCAACTTTTCGAGCGAGCATGCACGCACGATATCAACGACGCTAGTGATTTAGATGGAAAAGACTGGACACGGTCTTACCTGGCTCGAAGCCAAATTCGTTTTTTATTTGTTCGACTTTATATATACGTGTCACGATATCCTTCTCTCTCTGTCTACTGCTATATTCTAATGTTATTATTATCATTATTTATTATAAACGGGCTGCAGCCCTATTTTACCACGTTTTTATTAGCTCGCTTTCTTGTTTGTTTGTCTGTCTGTCTGTTCGGTGACAAATTTTGCAATTGATTTTAAACTAACTTTCTGATGAGCTAGAGACTTGAAATTAAATATTACATATGAGAAAGATACAGACTACTCGTATAAGTATAATAACAAAGAAGGGACATGCACAGAAAGGAAAATTTTGATAGTGGTACAATCGATATGGTAATCCTGCGTAGTTGCATTTTGAATTTTAGTAATGTATTATTGAAAAAATCAATACGATTATAAATAGTGCATGATACTATTCTTCGAGCAGATAATGGTACTAGGTTCATCGTAGTTATTATTGCGGAGTAATCATGATCAAAGAATGACATTGGATGTTAAGCTTCGTACAGACCTAAACAGAGGATTTTTGCTGCTTCCAGAATTTTTTGCGAATAAAAGAAGCTGCAGTGTTGTATATTACACAACGAAATTCAGAACATTTATTATGATCGTTTAGGATATGCTTTATCTTCGTCATAGATAACACATCGTATACTTTATCGTCGAAACATAGGTAATTTTAGTTTCGATCGTAATATTAAGATAATTGGAAATTTTTATCGGCGCACGGTTCGATCAATTTCCACACACTAGCAATTTTGTAAGCATACCGAAACGTGTCGATTCGGATGTGAATCACAGTGCTTGAATCACATTTGCTGTTAAAAATGTTTAATAGTAAGGGAAAAGAAAGGTGGTGTTTCATCGAAACGTTCGTTACATCGATTTCATACCCATCAAATTTTAAATAATTATAAAAATCAGAAATATTCTAGATCGGCAGAAATGTTTCATTTTCGAGTTAAAACTAGCAATGTACCAATGAAAAAAACGATGCTACCTGTCTCACCACGGCCATCACTGTACCCAACACATTCACCGAATTATCATCGGTCCATCCTGTAGAAGTACATCATAATCCACTCGTCGAGCGGTCGAATAAATTACACTGTGGAGGTGAACCACCGAGGGAATTTTAAAATACGCGCTAGAGCGACTAGCTCCAGCGGGCAAGATCCTCTCAGGGGCAAAAAGAAGCCCGAGGGCGGGAAAGTAAAAAGGGAGGAGACTTTTCCTTTCGTCGGGACAGATACCACGTACACTCTGGTAACATAGAAACCGTATACGTGTGCGTGCACATTGGAAACGATACCGGGTGAGAGCGATCCATCATTCCGCGTCGCCTGCGAGCCGCGTACCACGGGCCGGCATAATTTGTTCGCTCGATTAGATATTGAAAAGCAGCAAACCCGGTCCGTCTGGTCCAAGAAAGAGCAACGAAGACGGTGAGAAGGCACGCGTGCTGATACGCCGAGCGAAAAGGACAGCTGCGGAGAATCTCCACGGCGCGTCGCGATACCTCCGAGATTGCATCTCGCGAGGTGTCCATAAAATAATCAGCCTCCCGGCGCGTGCACCGACTCGCGGGTGCATCCTGCAACCGGAAAAACTCGCATTTGATTTTCTGCGCCACGCTGCGCGTGCACCACTTTTGCGCCCGGCTTTCTGATCAACGATGGGAGAACCAGTTAAAACCGTCCCCCAGACGATCCTTATCGGCGATCCTATTTAGAGGATACCTTTCCATGGGGATCGATCATTTTTCATATCTAGTTTTCAAGAAAAATTGTTGCACGGCTTTTGCGAACGTTTCAGATTTAATTGAGCTGCTGATTGGTTCGTGTTTTCGGTGATTGGGCCCTTTAGGGCAGTTAGAGTCCATCTGTATTTTCATTCGTGCTGGTTTTGTTCGCCAAGCAGTGATTTAGTATTTGTTTTCTGACTGGCGAGTTTAACTTGCGTGTTAAGGTGTGTGATTTTCTCTAGGGAATTTAAAGAACAGGTCGTTGAATGATGGGTGACTCGAATTTAAATAATTTTATAATTATTACAAGATAAATGTATGACTGGCGAGTTTAACTTGCATCTGTGTGTTAAGGTGTGTGATTTTCTCTAGAGAATTTAAAGAACAGGTCGTTGAATGATGGGTGACTAGAATTTAAATAATTTTATAATTATTAAAAAATTATAATTATTATAAAATAAATGTATGACGCAATTTAAGAAAACTCAGTGGTAGCCCTTGTAGAAAATTACAGATAGTACCGAGTACGAGTCAAGTAAAAACAATGCAGACAATTGCAAACTGCACCGGCCCAGTGCATTCGAAAAATATATGATGTAATTTAAAAGAACACGGTTGTCGTTCATTGTAGAAGATTATACACTACGTTGACCGCGGCGCATCGATGAATGTATGATTCAATTTAGGAAATAATTGTTGACCTTGTTCTCCTTCGTTGCGGAGAATTATTATATAAATTGTTGCGATGTGTACACGAACAAATGAATGTTTCAATTCATTAAAAAAACATACACACACAAGTGGTCTGCATTGAAAAGCATCGCAAATGCCGTTAATCTACGCGGTTAAAAAATACACGATTCGATTTAATAAAAAAAACAAACACGGTCTTTATTGCAGAGAATTACAAATTGCGTCGATTTGTACGTTAAAAATATGTACTGATCCAATTTAATGAAAAACACGGTTGGCCTCTGTTGTACAGGATTGCACGCCGTATCGATCAGTTGAAAATTATAGTGTGTGTGTGTTCTTTGAAATTCTATTTTAAATATATTTTTTTGACGTACCGGTCGATAGAGTTTATAATATCCTGCAATAAACGACCGATTTGTTCTTTTAAATTGCACCATACAGATTTTGATGCACTGCCCGATGAAATCTATGTATAATTTTCCTCTAAAAACATACTAAGCCACTTAGTCCAGTGGAAGCTGAAAACCATTAATTCAGCAGATATTTCTGATCCCCGTGCAACACAAATTCCAGGGGATTATTTCCAACGAACATCCATTTTTCAATTACTGTTTTACTTTAAATGCAGAGCTTTGATAAAGTGATGTGAATATAGTAATCATTGAAATGGCTAAATAAACAGTTGAGTCGCATGCATATATATATTTCCGAGCAACAAGTACAACAAATTAAATCAAGCTAAAAGCCTGCTGGAACCTACCAAAATAACGCTCTTCGTTAAAAAAAGAAAGACTGCTCTTAGAAGATAGGCTTTATAGCAATGTTTATACAGTGAAAATATCTTGTCAGAGGCTTCATGTGATCGATAAAAAAATAGTGTTAAATCCAGCTTCCGGCTTTGGTCCGTTTCATGGACATTCGCAGGCCACACCGCGTGTCTACCGTAACCGCGACCGGAAGCTCAGCAAAAAGTTGGGCGGGCCACCATTGTTACGCGGCGGCGACGGGCATGGGTTTCGTGGGTCGATGCCTTCTTCGATCCATCCAATTAAACTTCTCCAAAAGAACAGCCCTGCAAAGAGAAGTCAACCGGCCTTCCGAAAGACGAAGAACATTGTGTTTGCGCCGGCAAAAGCGACGCAATTTTGTCACGAAATAATTTTTCAATTCACTTTTGTATTATACTAGATCTCATAAGTATTTTAGAAATTTTATGGAAAATCGGATGTACATACTTTTAACTACACCTTGCTCCTTGACTAAGTTGCTAGCAAACATTCGTGTTCGAACGAATCATTTTTAAGTGTACTCAAATAATTAAACTACTTAAGTGATTTTGGAATATGTTGTCAAGGACATCATTCTGAACAACTTTTGCCTATATATGTTACCGCCGCTCGGTTTTAGTTTTCGAGATATTCGTAAAAAACTATTGCTAATGCTGTATCGAATTTTTCGTATTCCTGCACGCTCCGTGGCAATGTAAGGTTCTTTACTATTTTTTTTATATATACCTTCCTTGTAAATCCCTAAATACTCTTTGTGAGGCCCTATTTTCTGTCAAAAAAAGGTAAACAGACACTGTGCCGGAGTGTGCTAGAATACAGAAAATTCAATACAGTATTAGCAATAGTTTTTTGCAAATATCTCGAAAACTAAAACCGAGCGGCGGTAACATGTATAGTGAAAAGTTGTTCAGAATGATGAGCTTGACAACATATTTGAAGGTCATCAAAATCGATGATGAAGCCCCTAATGTAAATAATTACCATTTAGTCGTTTCGATTAAGTTGACGCAACAACGAACATAGAAATGCAATGGAACGCGGG
This sequence comes from Lasioglossum zephyrum, assembly GCA_028455615.1. Lineage (NCBI taxonomy): Eukaryota > Metazoa > Arthropoda > Insecta > Hymenoptera > Halictidae > Lasioglossum > Lasioglossum zephyrum. Next base: position 10,225,758 of record CM052320.1, on the reverse strand, counting down.
AGATGCAGCGCAGCGAGGAATTCAAGGATGCGCGAGATGAAGGGATTCATCACGCAGAAGATGTCCCCAGCACCAGATCTGTTCTTCGGTTGGTTCTCTCGTCTTTCGAGACCTGATCTGGGAGCCCGTTGATCTTTTGGGCCCGGTGTCCTCCAGAATCCAGCGGTCAGGAGCAAAAACCCTCGGCCGTTGCCGGCGATCGAGCACACCGCGATCCTGAAATAACGTTGCGGTTCGCCTGGAAATCTCCAGCCCCGTATCTTGTTACCTTTCGAATGGACGCTTTCTTCGGTTAGGCTACCGTCGTCGTCGTTGTCGCCGGTTGACACGTGTTATTCCCGGCGCGAGTTATAAGGTGTTGGCCGCCGTTGCTGGCCCGGAACGCCACGGATAGATCAATTTGCCTCGCGATTCTGGATTCCCCGTGTGTTCAACGCGACAGATGCTAGCCGGGGGGAAAAACGTCCCCGATTCGTCGAGTCCTCTCGCAACACCTGTCCGATCGAGCGTTATCTAATCAATTACGCTCGCTGGATAGACGCGGCAAGAACAGACATGCCGGGAGAAGCACGCTGGAATTTCTTCTGCAATTTCTGCCCCATCCCCCCTCCCGCCCCACCCCGATGGAACTCACGCCTCGCTTCCCGATTCCTTAGACGCGGAACGCTGTTCCCCTCAGACTTTTCATCGGTTCTTTGATTATTAGCGTTTTTCACGGGGGTTTTGATAAGACCTATCTGCGTTAGGCGAGCCACAGATGTCGTGACGTTGAACTTGTCATTAGGCTGCGGATCTTCATGCGAAATAACGATTTGCAACATGGTGGAATAGTACATCAGTACTTTGAAATTATCTCAATCTTTGTACACCTTGAAATTTATTTATTTATTGTTTATTTAAATATTTGATTGGTATTTTCTCCGAAACAGATTGACTTTTAAAACAAAATTTTTTTTAATAATTTATTGTCATCCAGATCTGAGGCATGTATCCAATTTCAAATCTCTCGCTCATCAGGAAGTCAGTTTAAAATTAATTAGCAAAAACAGACAGACAAACAAACAAACAAGAAAGCGAGCTAATGAAAACGTGGTAAAAATGCATCGAATCAGATCGATTTTTAAAAATCATTTTTCGGGAATGTGTACGAGATTGTCTTAAAGGGCGACGACAAAGTACATCGTTTTATGGGTGGGTTAGAGGTATATACATAGAAGTGTGAAAGTTAGAAACATTCGAGGAAATGTGTTGGGTCTGAGGAAGTTTTCAGGAACGATCACAGGGAGTTGAGACGAGCGTTTACCTCAGGATGAACACAAGCTCCACGGAGCAACGTGATTTCGTGGGGCCCCAGATAGTCCTTGGACGGGCTTACGGGCCCATCCGTCACCCGCTGACACCGGACCCGATGCGTTTTTGTCCCCCTTCTCGGAGCCCGCTCCCGCCGACTTCTGATTCGCCGACCCTCGGGGCCTGCCAACGAAACCGACGGAAAAAATTCGGAACCGCTCACGAAAGACGCGTCACTGGGCCCCTCGGTGACTCGCGGGGCCTTATTTCGAATATCTTCCACGGTCCATGCACTGTTCGTTGGAAAATCCTTTCAAACAAATCCTAACGAACTTACTCCGTTTTGCTATTTTATCCCCAGCGAGGAATAATAATATCCTGTGTAAAAGGATTTGCGTACAACTTTTTAGGATAATATAATTATCTTGTAGCTGTCCGAAAGAAATCTTCCAAAATTTTTAATACAAATTGAAATCTATTTCTTTGGATATACGAGATGGTAATTCAATTCTGCCTAGTTCAATTCAATCCTTCGTTCGTCTCACTTCTTAAACACTTTACTGTGATATACAGGGTGTCGTTGAGATGATTTGAAGCAACATCTTCCTTTGCAAAAATTGCGTCCGTGGCTTTGTTAAGGAGTTATTAACGAAAAATAAGGACCAATCAGAGCGCGATCTAGACGCGTGTTGGCACAGTCGAGTTTTTCTTTAATAACTCCTTAACAAAGCCACGGACGCAATTTTTGCAAAGGAAAATGTTGCTTCAAATGATCTTAAGAATCTTCAATCCCCAGATGTCGAAGGAATTTTGAGACACCATATATATCTACCGGCACAGTAAAGTGTTTAAGAAGTGAGACGAACGAAGGATTGAATTGAATTACCATCTCGTATATCGAAAGATTTCAATTTGTATTAAAAATTTTGGACACCCTGTACGAATACTGTCTCAAACAAAAGAATTATTCGTACACGCGTACAATTTCCCTGAACAATGTTTTAATCGCATTAGTGGATGGTCTACATTTCTCCAAAACGAACGTCTACCAACATAGGAACCATCAATGATTTCGCAACCGCATTCAGCAATATATCAGCACAATGCGGACCACATTCCGCTGTGGCACAGCGCAGACGGAAGTAACGTGGCTCGATTATCTCTCCATTGAAAATCTCTTTGTGCAATCGAGCATTAAAATCTGCCGGCGCGATAGTCGAAATAACGAAATCGAAAGAGGGTTTGTAGAACGTAGAAGAGGGGGTGGGCGGAGGGGTGCGCGGGGAGCGGTAGGATATTCCGGATAAAGGGATTCGAGGCTGCAAGGGATCCCTGGCAGCGAGTATTTTAATTAGGCCAGGCTTTTGAGATCGCCGATACGCGGAGAGAGCATCGAATCGCCGCATCGCGTCGCGTCTGGTAATCAAGGGACGCAGAAAACTGGATTAGCGAGCATTCGCCCAACTATCTCTCTCTCTCACTCTCTCTCGTTTTTGTCGCAGAGCGGTGCTTATCAGCCGATAAGTCGGGGAACAGGGACGTCCCATTTGCGTCGGCCTGCGATCCTTTTCGAGGCTGCTCCTATTATCGGTGAACAACGTTGCCCGCCAAGCGCGAACGATGACGCGGCCACTTTGCGTCTGCCGGAGAACTATACTAAACACTATGCACTTCTTGTTGCACCATTTTTCGCCCCTGCGGAGTCCTTGTGTTTTATATGACACGCCGAGGCATTGCCATCTATTCGCTCTTCTGCAGGGTTTCCTTCAAAAGTTCCATTTAAGATGCGAACTATCGGTAATTTATACCGATCATCGGTGTCCTATTACTAGCCAGTCTTTTTTTGTAAATAGTAAATATTAGAAAAAAAGTAGAACTGTTTTTTATATGCAACAAATTGATTGTACCATTTTATACATGTGTGTACAAATACTAGCCAGCCTTTTTTGTAAATAGTAAATGTTAGAAAAACATGATAGAGGAAAAAGTAGAACTGTTTTTCATAAGCAACAAATTGATTGTACTATTTTATACATGTATATACAAGTTCGATGAGTAGAATTTTGCTAAAATGTGAACTTGCCACGATTTGTCCAAAAATCATTAATTATAACGGTGTACATACCGAGAAGACTAAATTAAATACAATATATTAAAAGTTGATTTTTACAAATTTTATTTGGGCTTGTAAGAAAATTTTTTTAATTGTGCTTTGTAGATTTGTATCAGTTGTATACGTGTTAAAAATTTCGTCGATGTTGGCCAATTGGTTTACGAGTTGTACACGATTAAAACTGTTGAATATTGCAGTTTTTCTATTATATTGCAGTTTTATATTAGCTTGCCTATATTATTTGAATATCTAAAAATATTATTTTCTCGTTTTTAGTGCATTCCAATATAAGCGTGGTTTCTAAAAGTTTTTTTTATTTATTTTTTCCCCGTTTTATTCTGTTGTTCTCGTTTTATGTTAATTTATAGTAACAAGTGTAATAAGTAAACTGAGTTATCGTATTCCCTCAAATATATTAAGTTCGTACACTGCGAAGGTACCGTAATTGCGTTACAGTAATTTCCATCGAGTTTTAATCACCAAGTTTCCAGTCCCTTGAATCGTTGTTGGCCAGATGAACGAGTCCCGCGTTGTTGCACCCGCTTCCGGGTAAAAGTCCGCGGAAATGAATGGCGGGCTGTAGCCAATAGGTATTATATTATCGCGAGCAGGCACTAGACAAACACCGGTGTTAAATCTGCACTCATTAATTCGCGGCGAAACCCTTGACCGGCTCACAGCGCTTAATTACTCTCGAAGGACCTTATGTTAGTCCTTCGAGAGGATCTTGGGAATCCTTAATGACCAACCAAGGCCAGGAGCCTCGGCCGTGGCCGCTGACTTCACCGGACCGTGATTAGAACCGAGACATTGGTCACTTAGAATACCTGTGGAATACCTGAGATTACAAATATTCCATACTGCAGTGGTGAAATGAAAAACATGATAAAATTTGCATATTTCTCTGGAGTTCAAACTGTTGAGAACGTCGTGTCGATTTCACAGTTTCACAGTTTTAAAAAGTAAACATTTTAGGAGGATTTTATTGGAACATGGTACAGGAAACTTTTGTTTTTTTACTTTACTTCTTTTTTATTTACTTTGAGGGCTACCGATTTTAATAACCTTGAAATATGTTGTCAATGTCATCATTCTGAACAACTTTTCCCTATTCATGTTACCACCGCTCGGTTTTACTTTTCGAGATATTCGCAAAAAACTATTGCTAATACTATATTGAATTTTACGTGCAGGAATACGAAAAATTCACTACATCATCAGCAATAGTTTTTTACAAATATCTCGGAAACTAAAATGGAGCGGCGATAACATGTATAGTCAAAACTTGTTCAGAATAATGACCTTTACATCATATTTCAAGGCCATCAAAATCGGTGGCCGTCAAAGTAAATAATTACCTCATCAATTTCTAATAAAAACACTCATCCAAAACAATATTTACCTGATTACGTATAAATTCGTCACCGAGGGACAAATTTCCAATCTCTACAACTTCGTCCAAAATGAGAAACGTCCCCGAAGAAGCATAACGAAGCGACTCTCGTAGAAAAGAACACGAGTGTCGAAACATCCATAAAATCGACCATGACGTTCGTAAAGCTCGCTGTCTATTTTGCATAAGCACATCGGACTCGTAAACGCAGCGACTTGTAAATCCGTCCATAAAATTCGAACGTCTTCTTCTGGGACCGATGACAGTCACAATAATACGACTCCGGTAGCAGAACCTAGTTAATTTACGACACTTTCTCACGGTCTGTCGCTTTCTCTTGCTGCATAAAATCAACGCTATTCATCCATGCGAGAGAGGCAGAAAAAAAAAATCAGAAAATCACCTGGATAATCGGCGAGAGTAGCATTTAATAAACGGTCGCGCGAGAAAGATCGTGTTTGCGAAGGGAGTCGATAGGTATCGAGGTCGAGCAAGAATTTCTCGATTATCAACCTTGTTACAAGCCGGATAACCGGCCGGAGATAATCGAGGCGACAAAGTTGCTGGCACGTTAATTAGTCACGCCTCCGATTAGGCGTTCCCGACGATGACAGAAATTGCCCGTTGCGTGGCCTCGCGGAATAGGCGTGATACGATTACCGTAATCGTCGGCGATTACGCCTCGCGAGAGAGGGACGAGACGTACACACTGTTAGCGAAATCTCTCTGTCCCTTTCTCTGGTCGATTACGCTCGAAACAAGAAACCAACGTGCGGCAAAAAAGAAAGAGACAAGGAACCGGATAAAACCGTGTGCACACCGGCGACGGATATTTCAATTAGTTGTTGGTAATTAGGTGCACGAGGTGGTGGTCGCGATTGCTCGATATCGTGTCACAAAGCGGCGAGTGTCGTGGCGAATGCGCGCGCGGACTTGCACCCCGTGCAATGATTTCTCTGATAAATTGCTGCAGTTCAAATATTTAACGTGGCCGCGCGGCACGCTCGACGGAGACCGAGCTATTCATTAACATCTTCTGCTCGGCCATGAAATCGCCGTGCATGATTATTAAAATTTGCTTCCCCGTTGCTGAAGGGGCAGAGCATCGCTGCTCAACCACCCTTGGGCCCAATCTGATTGCAATAATGCTGCACATTCTCTTTATTTTTTTCTCACGATAGTATTGAGAAAAACGCACGGGTCGTTTCGTGGAAATCGTAAGTGTTACGCGAATATTCGTTGTTGCGAATCGCGTTGAACCCATCACTATTTATAGGGCCCAGAATGATTGCAATAATGCTGCACCTTCTCTTTCTTTTTTTTCTCGATATTATTGAGAAAATCGCACGGATCGGTTCGTGCAAATTGTAAGTGTTACAGGAATCGCGTTGGACCCATCACTGTTTATAGGGCCCAGTCTGATTGCAATAATGCTGCAATTCTCTCGATATTATTGAGAAAATCGCACGGATCGTTTCGTGCAAATCGTAATCTATAAATCTATAAATCGTGTTTATAGGGCCCAGTGTGCAATGAGTGAGAATAGGGCCCAGTGTGAAACCAACAGAAAATTGATAATAATATAAACGTGAATTGGAAGCGAAAGGGGTATACAACGATTTGCCGTAAAAGAAGATAACTCAGAGATCGAAGCAGATGGCTGAAGTAATCTGAACAATTCCGGGCCTAATACGGGACATTACAATGCGCATTGGCGCATCAGTAGGGAATCATCTCGCGTCTTCGATTTATCTGTCCGTGGGCCGATTTATCTGTGTGTACACCCGGGCCCCGACTCATTACGGTGAGTCACGACTAGCTTGACTCCCTTAATCGAAGGTTAAATCGTGCCGCATGGCTCGACCGCTCGATGTCTGTATTTTATTAACACTCCGTGAGCGCTGTTCGAGGCGAGAGAAAGAAGAGGAGCCGAAGAGTATGCGTGCGCCTCCATGCGAGATGATCGTGTGGGACTAGAGAGCCTGCAGACAATAGATAACAGCTCCCCGGATCTTTCTAGAGCAGTTTTACAAGCTCCGTGGGTGCTCTACCCAGTTCCCAGGTTACCAAGATCGGAGATTCATCGAGACCCAGTTCCTTTCGGAGGAATTTAAACTGAGCACATCAAGTTCCGCCTGAATCTTCAGGTTGCCAAAAAAGGTTCATTAAAGCAGGTTTGAATATCTTGTTTTAAAGATTTCATTCCATTAACGTCCATGTGGATGTCCAAACTCGAAGACAAGAGAAGGAGGAATCGTGCTGATCACCTGCAAGAACGATCCCGGCCCGTGTCACCAGCGATTATTGCTTCGCGAAGGATTATAGATCGTCCTGTGGTATTTTCTATCGTGTCTTGACGATTCCCGGAGATTTATCGCGCTGCTATAAATATCAAACTCTCCTCGATCCTCTAATTGCTGTTCGCCGACTTCCCTGGGCGCTGGTCACCCCAGACAGCCGGGCAGTACCGTTTTATTCCAATGTTTTTCGACCACTTGATTTACCGAGGTTGTTGGGGATGTTATAGCTAGTGTTCGAATTACGGTTCAAAATTTTGTCTGCGAGCAAGACGAAGCTGCTTTAGGAAGAGGACATACACTATGTCCCAAGAGTGGTAGAAGCACCAAAATTGTTGGTGAAGTTAATTTAGCAAGTTTAATATTGAAACAACTCTAAAACGTGTCGAATATTATTAATATTAAAATGTACGATTTTTTTTAATTTTGCAATTAGAATCTCAAAGTAGATTATTATAGTAAGTACATTATTATACATTAGATAATACAATACAATTACGTATAAATAATCGTTGGAAGGAGCACTTACTTACCAAAGGGAATCTTCAATACCAATCGTCTATAAAGGCCCATAAGGCCCCTCGTAGACTGTTCGATGATCGGTAACCTATCCTCCGGTCCCAAGCCTTTAAATATCTTTTCCTCTCGCCAGATCGTGCTGTAGGTCCACGGGGCCCGTGAGTCCCCGAGATCACTCTCTGCCTTATCGGCGCGCAGTTACCTCGAACGTGGTATAACCGGGCCCTGGGAGCTCGGGGCCAGCCGGGAAACCGGTTTTGCGGCGGGCGTGCACAGATCTCTCGGCGGAGATTTGAATTTCACCGCAAACAGCGGATCCTCTTCCTTCTTCACTGGGCCTTTCTCCATCGGGTTCAGGCTTGCGGGCCCGAGGAAAGGCGAGAGGGTAGGCCTCGCTGGCTTCCTCGAACGAACAACCACATTGGGCCCACCTCTGTTTTCGTTCGTATTCGCCGCGGTTTTACGCGTCTCCGAACGATTACACGGTCCTCGACCGGGGGATTTTCTGACGGGCCCCTGACCTGAAGACTCTATCTCTTCGGGGATTTATTATAATCGGGCCCCGCGTGCGAGATATAATTTCCTTCGCGCAACAGAGCCAGCCAGTTAACTGTACTCTTGACGATTTCTTCGCCGGGACGAGTCCTCGTTGCTGAAACGAGCTGCTCTTCGGCCTTTGCTGCGACGCGTTGCACTCGTGCACTGTTGCATTCATGCGTTTCTATACATATGCTGACGATGCTCCTCGATTTCTTTCTGAATCTATGGATCACGAATTTTTCGTCATTTGTAGTATGTCCGTGTTCGGAAATCAATAAAAAAAACGTGTATTCTTATGAATATTTGCAACACTTTCAATTTTCATTGATTGGACAACGTCTTCTTGTATCGAGAATATATTGTTGTAAAGTTTTCAACCTGTTGAACATGTTGAGAACGAAAATAAATTTGTACGTCGCTCCAGTTTGTCGCAATTCCTGCGCTATATTTTTTAAATTTCAAAAAGAACTACTGTTGAACATAGAATAAAGATGATCTCGGTTGTGAAAGAGATGTCTGCATTTCTAATTAAAGTTGCTTCGAGTACCAAAGGGTTAATTTGCAGAGTAGGATGTTGATACAGCGTGGAGTCGTTGATACATCGTTTCGGGTATGCAACAGAGCAGAGATATTCTGCAGTGAAGAAGGGTTTCAGGTTGTGGCTCGATGCAACAGACACGTTCTTAAAATCTCACACGCGACAGGTGCTCGGACGGCCACGCTGGGAGGGCCGCCGCGTCCTCGAAATTCGGGTTCTCACACGTTTCGAGCATGCGCTCGTTAATCAACCGTGCGGCCTTTCGGGTAACCTCCTTGCAGCTGATCCTGCGACGAGAACCTACTTACTTAAACGGTCGTCGTCGTCTCTGTGTCTCGGCGGTTCGAGCCATTGCTTCGATCAATCCGTGGACCACATGTCGACCGTATAATCTTCCGCGTCTTTCCAACTCGATGAACCGCGTATCAAGTATGCCTATAATTAATCTATCTTTTTGTCCCTCTTTCAATAGGCGATAGCTCGAACGGAATTTTCATCGGGTTCGTTCGTTCAATTTGTACCGTTTTGAACGATCCAGGTTTACTGGAGTTTATCACAGTTTTCCAGGTGTAAAGAACGATTTTACAGTTTCAACTAATCGTCTTCTGTTCTGCCGGAAGATTATCATTCTTCCGACGATTGAAACAAACCACCTTGAAACTAACATTCAAAGATGAATTTTTAAAAAATACCACGTTTTTAATAACGGACTAAAAAGTATAAAATAATTCTTCCTAGTCGCTTCCACTTCTAAAGAACGATTTTACATGATTTTACAAGAAACTGTCGTTCAAAAAGCATCCTACAAGTTTTCGAACCAGAAAGCGAAAATTTAAAAGAATTCATCGTTCAATGTCTTCCTAAAGTCGTAAAATTGTGGCCCAAAAAGGTGTGTTAAAGCTTTTAGATCTTGATAAATTTTTCCAGAAGAAAATTCAGATATAATCGAATGGGGATCACATTTGTAGCGAACTTGTTCAGGATTTCTGTTTCCCGCGAACAAACGCTGAGCTCAGTTTCCTCGAAAACGGATTAGCAATTTGTATACGAATCCCATCGCTGAGTGCAGGCTAACAAAACAAAACCGCAACAATATTCCTCATTATCCGAAGCTATCGGACTTGGAGCTATCGTGAAACGCAAAACACAGGGGCCGGCTGGCTCTGTCGGTTTGAAAATGGAAGTAGCTTATGGAACAAAGTTCGGAACCGTGGCCCCTGTAACCTCGAGGAGTTAACCGAGTAGCTTCTCTCGCACCCTCGACGCCAAAACTCTCTCTCTCTCTCTCTCTTGACGACGATGACGACGATGGTGTAGCAACGAGGCAAGTTTAATCTCCGCATAATCGTGCCTGGAAGAGGCCGAGCAGGTAGCCGAGGAGTGGGGGAAACGGCCCAGAGAGTTGGGTCCGGTAGTGGTCGTCGGCCCCTGGTGAGACCTACCTTTCCTCTTCTTCCCAGCCTGGTCCTACTCTCGTGGAGGGTCGTAGGAGGCCCGTGTGGAGAGTGGGACCTCAGTTGCCTCGGAGGAACATGCGCCGCGGAGGTGAAGGGAGTGGACGGGAACCAGCTAGAGGTAGCGATGGCAGTCCTCTGCGCTGAGTTCTCTGATGATGAAGCATAGTTCTTGGTTGTTATGAATCGAAGAGAACCTTCTGGTACCAGTTGGTGAAGTCTTCTCTTACGCGAAAAAAGATTAAACGTATTCTCCTGAGCAGTTGTAACGTTTCTGTAATTATTTACTTTAGGGCTTCTTCACCGATTTTGATAACCTTGATATATGTTGTCAAGGTGATCATTCTGAACAACTTTTTACTATACATGTTACCACTGATCGATTTTAGTTTTCTAGATATTTGTAAAAGAACTATTGCTAATGCTGTATTGAATTTTTCGTATTCCTGTATACTCCGTGGCAACGTAAGCCCGTACAAAATGCTTTTATATATATTGTATATCTGTGTTATTATATATTATATTATATTTTGTGTTTGGTTAGAGACGCCGTTAAGCTATCGCCTATGATGATATACGAAAATCCAAGATAGTATTAGCAATAGTTTTTTGCAAATATCGCGAAAACTAAAACCGAGCGGCGGTAACATGTATAGGGAAAAGTTGTTCAGAATGATGACCTTGACAACATATTTGATTATCGTTGATATAGATTCTTGAATAAATTGTTTGCTGGTCTAGATCGGTGGTAGATCTCAAGGAAACGAAGTTCGCAAGACGTATAATTGATAAAAGTCTTCGTTCCTCGGAAATTTATGTTCACCATGACCACCAACGGCCCTAGAACGAAACGAGACCACCGTCGATCCTGTTTTCGACAGGCATCCGGTTGCTGGTTAGCAGTCGTGGGCATCGTGGAAACCATTCATTGGCTCCCGAAACTCCGGCGACGCGTATCGCGTGTCACCGCGCCAGTTTCCGACTACTTCGTCGATCGAGGGATCGATCGAAAGGGCTGCTGTCATGGTTTTTACAAGGCTGGGATCTATCACGGTTCTCCTCGGCTCCGTAGCTAGCAGCATCGAAACTATGCACCACCGCTACGGCAACTGGCAAAAACATCTAACAAAGTAGCCGAGGAATGCTGCAATGTTTTAATCAGCGCGTGCTGATCTCTTTCAGCTACCCTTTCCTTACAGTGGTGTTGCCTCGCAGCGGTTGCACAGTGCTGGAAAATTGCAGCAGCCAGCATGGAGCCAGCATGGTGTTAGTACGAGAGGTTTTAATTTTGTTGGGAACCGGTTTCAGGCCGTAGATGTAATAATGTTATTAAAATAATATTGTTGCATGCTGTTAGAAAGAGAATGTTATTGAATCATGGTAACTGGTTGCTGGATTGTTGTGCTTCCGGTTCGAAGCAGCAGATTAGTGTGCATATAGTTATCATGATTTTTATTTAATTTTTATTTGAAGATAGATAGATTTTTAACGCATTGTATATTGTAACCATAAAATAATATATTATATATAATATGTATATATAATACGTGTATAATATATCACATATATATAATATATAAACAATATACAATATACATATATATATATATATATATATATATATATATATAATATATAATATATATAATATATTCCTCATAATTAAAATATATTACCAATAAAAGTTGTACAGTATACAGTCGACAACAAATTGCACTAAGAACTAATCATAAAAAACTCTTCATTAAAAAAAGAAATTAGAATAAACTTTTTACTAATGGAACCTTATATTTCTGTGCATGAATCGATGCATCTTTGTATTCCTTTAAAAAATTATTAAGTACTTAGGATCAAAAATTAATTAGTTTTGAAGTTATTATTTTTGTCTCAAATGTCATTTAACATTCGCACCAATTGCAAAACAATTTTACCCAATAACTCAGTGAATTAGAAATGAGAATTCACGCGTGACATATTGAAAGCCATTTCCATTGTGAATATCGCCTTTCGGGTCCTTTTTCAGTGTAGTTTCACACGATGACTAGACTCTCCGGGAGAGCAAGGGAGTTCCAACTATTATTACATACAAGTCTACAGTTTCCCCGTGATATTGACTGCCTCTGCAACGAGTACAGCTACTCTCGGATACAACAAGAGAGAGGAGGAGAGGGAACGACAGAGAAGGTAGCAGATTATTACCCGACGCACTTCCCCGGGAGCGTGTCGAGTGACTTTATCATTCCGCGAAGTATCCGATTTCTTGAGAGCCGTTCACAATACACCCCCGCGTGTACGCGCACACGCTCAGTCACTCATTTAGCGGCGACGGTCGTTCCATGGTAACTTTCTTGCGCGAACTTCCTCCTCCTCCCCTGCCGTGCTAGTATATGAGCGCGAGCTTCAAGTGCCGTATTTACAGGTAGTTGTCGCTCGAACGTTTCCTGCTCGTCGCGGCCGCTGTTTAAAAATCGGGTCTGGCTCTCGTAATCTGGCTGCTGGGACCCCGATCGACGCATAAAACTTTCTGAGTGCCTTTTTTTCTGGAACTGTGCGCTGGAAGCTTTTCCATACTTCACTCAGAGAAAAAAAGAGTATCTGCATACTTGAATGGGTCCTGACTATTCTCTACTATGACTCCAATGCTTGATAGTGTTCGGGATTAGGTAGTACACTAATCTCATTTTATCAAAACAGTCACAGATTCAAAAAGGGGAAAGTTAAATGAGAAGATTTAAAGAATCAGATGAACATTAGCAGAATTTTGTACTGTACATATTTTCAACGTAAAGAATATTGAAACGTTTAAACAAATGAAAACTTTTCAGCCTTGCGGAGGTGTTTCTATTTGATTTTTATTCGGTGGCACCGTGTAAAGGGTTTCTTTCCATTTCTCTGCTGTTTTATGCACTGTAATTTGACGTTCACAATGTTTCACAAACATTGAAATTTAGGTGAAGCCTCGGCACCATAAAACTGTGTTATAAACAGCCATACGAAGACTGTAATAACCGTGCTTCTAAAACGCGTTGAATCTGGCTCATCCGCGTCATCATTATCCTCATTACCATAGACGATAGTTACACACAGACAGCAGAATTTTATGCGTTTATAACAAATTGGATCCAGTAATTGCTGCCCGACTTAATATTCCCATCTACCTGGGAACGGCGTTTGTTCAGGCAGCTCGCTTCCGATTCGTAAACTGTTATTTCCGTAAAATGTTACTTAAATAATGTTACTTAAATAATGTAATTTAATATCCTCAATAATAATAAATTTTCGTATAGAATGAAATTATTTCAGGTTGGAAGGAATGTTTAATTTTCGAGTTGAAACAGCTCCGAATGGTTATAAAGAAAAAGTGTTATATGTATATCAATTTCATATCTATAAAATAAACAGACATAATAAGTAATTTAATATCCTCAATGATAATAAATTTTCGTATAGAATGAAATTATTTCAGGTTGGAAGGAATGTTTAATTTTCGAGTTGAAACAGCTCCGAGCGGTTAAAACGAAAAATTGCGAGGTCTATCAACAACTATCTCAGACCATAAAGAAGGGATTAGGGTAATTAGGAACTCGTCGAGGGCCTAATAGCAGCGTCCCAGAACACGATATTGCTTTCATCCCTGTTCAAGTTGCGGTTTCAGCGACTTCCGAAGGGAGGGACAGCGGTCACGATACGGAAGCGACGTCCGATACGTCCGGGACGTCCGAGACCGTGTGTCCGAGTCTCCGGTGACCCTTTGACGAGCTGTTTCTTGTCCTAAAGAGAGAGAGAGAGAACGGCTGTCCCCGTTCGTCGCGAGACATTGGCAAAGTGGGCTATTTGGTGGAACCTCGGCTGAGCTTTTTTTTATGAAACGCCATTCGAGTTTCTCGTCCATTAACGTTGACCATGCTCGCCGGAGTCTCGGGCTAGCATAAATCACGGGGGCAAGGGATGCCGCCGCTAGATACTACTCGGTAACGAGCAATTAGCAATGAGCCGACCTAGCTGGCAATTATCTCTACGCACCGACAAACTTTCGGACGCCGAAAACGAGCGACGACTGCGCGGACACGCTGCAATTAGGTTCGTCTGCTTTCCCTCCACCTTTTTGGCTGCGCGTTGCATCCACGATTTTCAACTTTCGAAATCGTTAAGGTCTTCGAGGCGAACGTGACTTTCGCGAATTTTTCTTGGGAAATTGCTGCGTCCATTTTGCGGAACGAGCACGTTATTTCAAAGTATTATACATATGTGTTGTAGTGCTCGCAATGAGAGAATTTTTTCCAAGCGCTATTTTCTGACAAATTATATGACTTTACCACGTTTTTATTAGCTTTCTTGTTTGTTTGTTTGTCTGTCTGTTCGGTGAGAATTTTTGCAATTGATTTTGAACTAACTTCCTGATGAGTTAGAGATTTGAAAAAAAATTTTAAGAATCTATCATGGTTGCAATACTTTCTGAAATTTAGTACATGTCTCTGTTATAATTTAATAACCTAGTAAAAAGGTTAAAAATCCATTGAAATATTTCACACACACACGACAAAAAAGCAGAAAATAATTATGTAATTAAAAATGAACTTTTAAAAAATACAACGTTTTTAAAAACGGACTAAATAGTGTAAAATAATTTTTCTTAGTCGCATACCGATTCCTAATCTCGTACAGATAGTGGTGAAAATTTGTGATTGTGTGGAAAAACGAAAAACGTGGGGCGCATGAAATAGATAATCTATGTATCTTGCACCCCACGTTTTTCGTTTAAAATCTTACAAATATTATCTTATTGCGAATAAGAAAAATTATTTTATACTTTTTAGTCCGTTCTTAAAACCATAGTATTTTTTAAAAATTTATTTTTATTTTTTACTAGTAGATCGACCATGGTTTTCATGAATATTTCTGTTTTATTTCCTGGAAAATGAGCGGATCCGAGAGAAATCGTATTTTTATGTGAATCGACTATTACATTATCAGAGAACAAATTTTGTTGAGCACTTTCCACGAGAATTTGCATAAATTGACGAATGTCCCAGCGAGGGGTTGAAAGACGGAGAACAGTTATTCTGATTTAGGGTAGGATAGTGCCCTACAGGATCCCCCATGCCTCAAACACCGGCTAAGTATAGGAAAGCCATTACCAGAGGTGAACGAGTCACTTAAATTTGCAGCATCGTCGTATAATTGATTTATTAGGCTAACTCTATTAGTCTGATAACAACTGCCAGTATTATCGGTGAATACCATCAAGACAAGTTCACTCAACTCTTCGGCACATACGAAAAATATTTCTCCTAATCGTTAATTAGTATAATCCCGCATTCTGGATGAAGAAGTTTAAACTTCGAATATTCCCAACGATTAGAAAAACAAAATACTTGCGGATAGAACATAGAAACCAACTAGAGCGCGTGGTTCGAGTTCTGTCGTTGTAAGATTGGCAGTAATTGACGGGAAAATATGAAACCCTGTCGCAGTGGTCGTTCAATTAACGGTCCGAGAAAGAAGGAATGTTTAGAACGCGAGGTATACTACTTTTTCACTGCGGAGCGACCGGCCCGAGACCGTTTGCAGCTCTCATATTCGTTAATTGGCTGAAATCGATTACTCGTTGGTCAATCGTTTGTCGTTCGACGGCCTCGAAGTGCTCGGGAACAGGATAGTTCTTAAAGACAGCAAAAATCTCATTCCGACGATCCAACACGAAGTGAAACCAATCCAGAGCTTCTTATGAACGATCACAAACAACCAGAGACTATTTTAGAAAATAAAGTAGCTAACATTAAACATATCGTACAGAATCTACTTCATCCGCAACCATTCTGAAGCCTCAAACTCGAACTGAAACCAATCAAGAGCTTCCTATGAACGATCATAAACAACCAAAGACTGTTTTAGAAAATAAAGTAGCTAACATTAAAAATATCGTACACAATCTACTTCATCCGCAACCATTCTGAAGCCTCAAACTTGAACTGGAACCAATCCAGAACTTCCTATCAACGATAACAAACAACCAAAGAATATTTTAGAAAATAAAGTAGCTAACATTAAAAATATCGTCCACAATCTCCTTCTTCCGCGAGCATTCTGAAGCCTCATACTCGCTTCTTCGAAAATGAAGCGAAGCCAATCCAGATCTGTTGAATGGCAAGAACGACGTAGCCAAGGTCTCAGCCATGAAAACATCAATCTCCCAGCGTGGGCATCACGCGCATACGTAAACACAGGAACAGTTCATCGAACGATTCTGCGAAAGGTCTCAGGATGTGAGTTGTGTATCAGGACGAAAGAGGATCGGAATAGTCGGTCAGCTCTCGTAGGAGGTCGAGGTGCCTGGAGTCTAGGATCCGAGGAGATTTTTCCGCTCGCAGCATCCACGAGCAACGGTCCGGTTCGGTGTATGTGTATGGGGGGGACCGTGTTCCCCCACTCTTCGGGATCGCAGAGCCCTGTTGCTCGGGCAGACACGCTGGGCCCTGGCCGTGCCTCGTTTCGCCTAACTCGCCTGTCGGTGCTCCCGGAGTTATCCCGAAGCGGCCTTAGAAGAGATAGGGCCCGGCCAGGCCAGGCCACGGAGGTGGGTTCCAGCCAACAATGACGCCCAGTTCAACTCGGCGAGTCGCCACTCTTCGTGCTCTGTTGCGGACGCGGGTCCGTCTGGCTGCGACCCGAAACTTCTGAGCTTGCAAAACAGGTGTCATCTACACCAATAAACACCGTCCCAAACTTCATGGATTATTCTTCGCCCTCTGGACAAACTTCATAGATCATCGGGAACTTCCAAGAAGAGGAACGTTATCAAAGGTTCCTGGTTCGCGACAATTTCGAGTAAAAAGCGTCCTTCGACCCCGAAGAGGATATCGAAGAGGATCTTGAAGAACGGCGTTCTCGGTTTGAGAAGGATTTATTCAGTTTGCAACGAGTGCTATGTGAAACCATCGCGTGTTTTCGGTGCTACGGCTGGTGACAGGTAGATGATCAGGTGAAGGAAGATGTGCGAGTGCGGTGACGAGTGCGCCGAGGACACGATGAGGCTCGCGGGACGTTGTTGTCTGTGAGCATCGTCGGAGACCCCTACCTTGTGTCTGTTTTTCTTGTTGTTGTTGTTGTTCTTTTTTTTCTTCGGCCGTGGTAACTGGTCCTATAGTCATATCGGTGATTGTGCGCGCCGAAAAGAAAGCAGCTCGCTCGCGCGAGGCCAGCCGTGTGAACGGAAGAAAATTCTGGCCGATAACAAGCCTCGAGCGCCTGAGATGGCCACCCTCGGCCTCTCCAAGGTCTTCATACTGGACAAGTACTTCACGGAGCTGCAGAAGTTCTGGGAGACCGAGAAGAAGCTACAAGGTACGCCATTGGTCGAGCGTCTTCTCTCTCTCTCTTTCTCTCTCGCTCTAGCTTCATCCTCGCTCTCTCTCAAGGATCCTTCTCCTTCTCTCCCTCGCGTCGATACCTACGCTGCACGATTTAAATGCGACCAGCCTGGGGAGGGATGCATCTCTTGCTTGGGAACCACGGAACTGGAATCGAACGATGCTTTAATGTCGATTTTGGACCCTGAATACGGAGAATTTTTATTCGGGATCATTGATCTAGAGAATTTCATGAAGATGCTTCGATCCAGGGATAATCTACTTATGGCGAGATTAACTGAACAATAGTTTTCGAATGAGTTCGAATATCTAGTTCTCGAACTACCATCTTTTACACGAAACAACTTAGCCTTTTTTTAGAGGCTTGTACCTCGGAACTGGAGGCAGATGGAGTGATGTAATTTCGAGCAGTTGTTAAATGCTATCATGTCTCAATATTGGCAAAACATTAATCTTTCAACATTAGTAGGTTCCGAGATATAGAACCTCAAGAATCGCTAAATTAGTCACTGACTGACTGACTGACAGATCATCAAAACCTTTTGGGTACTTCCCATTGATCTACAAGCTTGAATTTTGGTACATAGGTCCACCATAACAAACCATCAAAGGAATAATTATCAAAGTTTGAAATTTGAAATACATATGTTAAATTATTGGTGTTATGAATAAATAAAAATCAAGTTATAAATTCAATTTGATAAAAGGACAGTATACTATAATACAGTGTATATAATATTTTATTTTTACAATTAATTACAATCACTATTTGTCTATATATAATTATATCACCGAATCACTGATATTGTCTTCAATGTCTTCAAGATATCTGAAATCAATTGTCATACAGTATGCGTCAAATAAAGTAATAATTAATAATTATAATTTCAGAACAACTATGTCACTGAAACAATTCAAGCTTCTTCTGAAATGTTCTTCTCAAACAATATTCCACATTATACTGTATCAGTCATTTTATTAAATTATTTATTCACCATTATATTCTATCATTATATTCATCATTATATTCTACAATCATATTCTACATATTATACAATCATCATTATATTAGCATCGGTCGAAATGACCAACATGCGTCTCCTAACGTAAGCGCTGATGGCGAGGCTACTCCCGGGTTAAAATCTCTGACAGGAAATTACTGACATTCTCGAAGCTACACTTTGCTCGCCAACGATGACTGTAATTACAAATATCTCGAACAGCATCGAGAGGCTGTCTTTACAACGGTAGACTTACTCAAACCCGGAAAACCGGTAAGTCTAACTCCGGAAAGTTTCACCTAAACCGTTGACCCGAAGAGGCGCACTCTCAGTTTCCCAGAACCGAGCGAAGAACTTCTTCCTCGCCGAGAAGAGCGTCTCGGAAGCGTACCGGGATTAAGGGGTGAATTTTTGTAATGGTCGTTTGGGAAAGTCCGGGGTCCCGGGTCGTTCCTCCTTTGCATTTCATTCTTGGCCCTCCCGGCCTGTTTCTTTTTACGCGGCCATCAAAACCGTCCCGGTTTTATTCGTCGCGCGGGACTCGATTCAAGAGTCCGAACTGTAATCAAGTTACAAGTGGCTCCTCTTTTACGGGAGAAGGGCGAGGAGGAGGAAGGATACAGTATTTCGGAATTGCCGGTTCTTTAACGAGACAAACTGAGAGGGGAGACTCCCAGTTTCTCAGGTATAGTAGAGGAGAGGATAAGAAAAGGGCACGGTAGGACGCTGGTTACGCTCCTGAAAGCCCAGCTGAAAACGAACAGCCTCGTGTCCCGGGGAAGAGATGTTACCTGCGTTTTACAGTTAAAACAGTCCTCGCGGTTTCTCCACGCTGATTACCCCTGGCTGCATTCTTGCCACCGGACGGACGGGTTAAGGTCTTCAGGGGGGAAAGCCGCGGAGATTTTCCTCTCGCCGACACCACCGCGCCGCGTTTCACATTTATACGGCCGCGGTTGAGTTATCTGGACACCGCGTTCGTCTTCGTTCAGGCTCGTAAACAGTTCGGTTTATTTTACGCCTGGCCCAGCGACCCTTGTGCCAGCTAACTCGACCGGCAAATTATTCAGTCGGAAGATGCACGGATTTTTTTATGAATTTTCTAGAGAGGGAGACAGTATCTGTGAAATAAAAATTCCGCCACTGCTGATCGGTTAATATGTATACAAGAATTTTGTTAAATTTGTTAATTCGAGGAATATTTCCTAGTTGAACATCGTTATGGCATAACAAAAATAAGGAAGTGCAATTTAAAACAATAAAAACATTAGAAGAACTTAAAAGTATTTTTATAAGACAATTTATTGAGGGGTTCAATAAATAATCAACTAGAATTTGTTTCTCTGTAAATCAAAGATTTCCCGTTATTTATTTATGCACATTGAATTATTATTTACGCTATGTACACGCCCACCTGTAAATCAAAGAAACGACAATTAAAGTTAATTAATTTATCCTTTTTCTGTTCACCCTATTCACACTAATTTTCTGGAGTTTCTTTCTATTTAGTTTGCCTTAATTTTTGCACACGTGCTTTTCTTTCTATCTCTTTCTATCGATCGATCTTTCAGATTCGTAGACTTTCTTTACATTTTTATCAAACTCAAAATAAATCATCGTAAATGACTCATAAACATGCCTACCGCACCATTATGATAATTACTAAGATACTAATGTGATGATAATTATAATAGCACGAGAGATTCTCAACTAAACTTCACGCGACCGTACTCGACTTACCCACCGCATTTTCCTCTGGTTTCCGCTGGAATTTCGCGGCTTGGTGAAAATCGCGGGAAATTCGCGGCACGATTTTCGCAACAGGGCTCCTTCGACACCCCCCATAGCGTCTCAAGTGATTTTTTCGGTTTCCATCCGGGATTTCGCGTCGGATTCGTGGACAACTTTTCGAATTTCAGGCACCTTATCCTCCTCGTTTCTTCGTCGCGTGGAGGCACCGCCGGATGTATATATTCGATGATGTAGCAGAGACACATCCGCAGATTCTGTGACTGCAGATACCCTTCTTGAATTCGCGTCCTCCTGCGCTTTCTCTATTTTTCTCCGATTTATACCAAGGCCCGGACGATTCCCGTCACGTACGCTTTTCCCGTAATCTCGTTGACGCGACAGAGATTAAAATTTCGAGCATTTCCCATGCCGCACACTTTATTTCGCAGCTTTTCATCCCCTTCTTCTCTTGTCCCACTTTCTCACTCTTTTTTTCTTGCTCTCTCTCTCTCTCTGTTTCCTTTTTTTCGGCGTGCGCGTGCTTTTTTCCTGGCAACGAAACCGTAGTTGCGACTCCGCAGTCCGACGCAGCGCGGACGCGCGAGCGCAGTTAACGAAATTTATTATCTCATCACAGTTTATTTTCCTTGCCTCGCCGCGATAGCAATCGTAATTCTTACTTTATACATTAATCCCCGGAGGCATATTGTTTCCTCTCATAAACCACGCGCTGAAACATTAAGTGCTTTATCATCGTTTCACCCGTCGTTTCTTGCGCTATACAACTCCGCGTAAAAAGGAAAAGGGAACCGAATAAACGGGGAAACTGCCGGCGAACAAAGTTAAAAACGACGGATTCTAAATCGTAAGAAGGCTCTATTTCGCTGCGATTCGGTATTCTCTGCCATTCTCTCTTTCTCTCTCTATTACTCGTACAACCGGTTGCCGAATACAGCCAAGCTTGATTCGCCTCGCACGTTCTCACGCCCACGCAGTTCCCACAGAGTTCGACCATTGCGTTTTCCGTCTGGTTCGCGAAAACGACGCGCGAAACCGATTTCCGCTGTTAAGTATCGCAACGATTGGCCAATCGAGGCTCGACGAGCCGCGCTCGAACACGTGCGCGATCCGGAACGATGAGATTTATGGCCGCGGCGATTCCGATGACTCGCAATCGAGACGTTTATCTCGTTTCTGCGAGAAAAATAACGATCAACATCCATCATTCCGCTTTTTTTTCGCCAATCTAGCGACTGGAATTTTTAGCCCCGTTGGCGTTCAACTGTTCTATTGCTGGGAATCCTTGCGTAACAGTTGTTCTCTCTTCGGCGGTTTTTTTTAAAACTAAATATGTTGAGTGTAACGAGCAATGCAAGATAAGAAAGAATTAAGTATTTTAACGAGTTCGACGAAGATTTTAAGGAAAGTCTAACAAATATGAATATCGCACCTTTCTGTTTAAATGAAATAAGAGTTGAGATAAATGTTGCCATACTAAAGATGTAAATTTTCCTTTCTCTCCTGCGACATTTGTTAGGTGAAGACTGTGAATCACTGCAACTGCAAAGAAGGGATTAAACTGCATCATTCAATCACATAATTTGAATCGCAGAACCTGGTAAAAATGTTAAAAATCCATTGAAATATTTCACATAAACAAGACTAAAAAGCAGAAAAAATAATTATGTAACTAAAAATAAATTTTTAAAACATACCACATTTTTAAAAACGGACTAAAAAGTATAAAATAATTTTTCCTAGTTGCATACCGATTCCTAATCTCGTACAGACAGTGGTGAAAATTTGTAATTGTGAATTTTGAATTGCTATGAAGATATTTGTAAGATTTCAAACGAAAAACGTGGGGCCCATGAAATAGATAATCGATGCACTTTGCGCCCCACCTTGTTTCGTTTGAAATCTTACAAATATTTTCATAGAAATTCAAAATTCACAATCAGAAATTTTCACCACTATCTGTACGAGGTTAGGATCGGTATGCGAATAGGAAAAATTATTTTATGCCTTTTAGTCCGTTTCTAAAAACGTAGAATTTTTAAAAAATTTATTTTTATTTTTTACTAGTAGATCGACCAAGGATTTCATGAATATTTCTGTTTTATTTCCTAGAAAATGAGCGGATCCGATAGAAAATGTATTTTTATGTGAAACGACTATTACATTATCAGAGAACAAATTTTGTTGAGCACTTTTGCATTGTATCTTTGTTGAGCAGTTTCCTTCATTTATTTATTGATTCACATCATTAAATCGATTATTAAAATCTTGCTACACTGATGAACCAAGAAATTATTTCACTCGGACATCAAATGAACCATCGTATCCAAACGTTTCACCATAAAAAAATCGAAGGAAGCAACTGCTCGATGGCCGGTTGATAAACGGTAGGAAAAATCGTGTCGGGTCCTCGTTACAATTAAGAAAGCGTAATTTGATTACTCGCGGTTAAAGGAAAGTAATTGTAGGCGTCGTTGCGAGCTAAGAGAAAGAGAAGGCCAGGTGGATCGATCCGTGAGCGCGAAACACGGTCTCTGCCAGGGGTCCAGATATCGTCGCAGCCGGACTGCGTGTCGCAATTACGGGGACAAAAGGAACGAGTGCGCGGATTCAATTGCGAAAAAGAGGGGTTCGCGAACAGGGAGATAGGGGGGTGGAAGGGAGGGTAGGAAACGGATACGGGGCCCTGGGGCTTCGTAATTACGTTTCTTGCGGGAGAGCACGCATAATTGTAGCCCGTGCGCGCGAGATCCTTCGAGGTATCGTTCCATCGACGCGTTATCCAGCAATTTATATCTCCGCGGCGATTAATTAATAGTTTTTATCTCGCGATTAACCTGGCCCCTCCCCTCTCCCTCACTGTCTCCTCGTCTTTTTTCCCCGTTTTGTTTCCTTTGCACGCAACCGGCATTTTTCCGGGCGAGCAATCTGCCGCGCAATTAAGCTGCTTTAGCAAAATCCCCGGCTCGCGATTGCCCAATTTTACACGCGGTTTCGCGGATCGTATCAACCGAATTCGCTCTAATGAACAGACGCGTCGGCGAACTGGGAATTACCGATCTTTCGGAATGCTTGTTCTCGCATGCTGCAAGAGGTTTTTCAAGAAATCTTTCTGGGTTTCAAACGGCGTATTTTTTGTTTAAATATTGTTCATTCGTTACGAAGTTATAGCAGACTTCTGGGAGGACCTGGCATTATCGAGGAATAGGAAACAAACTTTTGCAAACCTGGAAATACAATAGCAAAATACTTTTTTTTTCATTTTTTTTATTCATTTATTTAATATTGCTTCAACATCAATTACAAACAAAATACTTGTATATTCTTATTTTGTAAATATTTATCTTGATCGTCATCCTTGTAGTGAATTCTGTATTTTGTTAAAATAAATCTCTTATGAGTTTTTTTTACGATAAAAAAGGGTCCACCAGTCAGATCGGACGTCTCCGGTTCTAACATCAGGTTTCTTAGCTCGAGGTCCCCTAATCGAGGTAATCGTTCGCCGTAGGATCCTTGGACGAGGCTAGCGACCGTGCCAGCTCTCTTCCCACGTGTGTATGGCCCTTAAGGGCAGAGAAACAACCGGGATTAACCCGCATCTGATTAGACCCCGAGGTCGAGCTGGATTTCTCGCCGCTCTCTTTTCCCCGAGGCGGCTTTTGTATACCCGCGAGTTTCGGATTCGCTCGAAAGGTCGTGAAAAAGGTAGCCATCGACTTTCTTCCACTACTCGGAAGGTGTACACGCATTCCCCTGGTCCTACGTCATCGTTTCGCGTGAGATAATAGACGGGCAAACGATTCCCCTTTGGCCCGACACAAAAATTCATATTCCACCTTCATCCTCGTCAACCTGTCCATCGAATGCCAAACTAAAGGCGAGTTTACACTTACCTCTGGACTCTGGAGTACACATATTTATACTTCTTCGATGATCTAACTCTACTCGAATATTGTTCAGTTGTTTCGGTAATTATATAGAAAAGGTCTGCGTACTACGATTTTGATGAAATTTTAATATATTATGCAGCAATGCATTCTGAACAACTTTTTCCTTTTCCAATATAGGGGGTCGCTTTTGGTTTTCGAGATATTTGCAAAAGACTGTCGCGAAAACTGTATTGAATTTTTCGTATTCCTGCAAGCTCCGCGGCAACGTAAGGCTGTTATCTTTTTTGACAGAAAACAGGATCTCCCAAAGAGTATTTAGGGATTAACAAAAAAGGTATTTACAAAAAAAAATTAAACAGCTTTAAATTGCAATGGAGCTTGCAGGAATACGAAAAATTCAATACAGTATTAGCGATAGTTTTTTGCAAATATCTTGAAAACTAAAAGCGACTCCTCTATATTGGAAAAGGAAAAAGTTGTTCAAAATGTCGAAATCTATAACATATTAAAATATCAGCGAAGTTTGAAAATGTCTTTCTGATGTTTGCGAATCAGGGAATTGGATTCAATCTGGTTGAATAAGTACGAGTATATCGGCTTTCATTTTTCATGTTCTCATTATTCTCATTAGTCATGAGAGGAAGTGTGTACGCGCCTTAATCCATGCTCGCAGGCCGACGAGATTGGGAAAAGATGCGAGTCACATTTCACGGCAGAACTACGGGACGGTGAACTTCCGTAGAAAATAAAACGCATGAATTACCGCGGCTATTGTACCCACCTCGGACAGAACTTGAAAACTTCGCGATAACTTCGCGGAACTAACTTCATCGTTGATAATTCGCTGGAGAAAAAGGAACTCGCGTCCCGTTGTTAGTCTGCGTTTACCCTTAACGTGAAATATTGATAACTGGACGGCGGCGGCGGCGGAACTTTCTGCGACAACTGAGTTCACAGTCTTTCGAAAGTCGTGCACTTTCGTTTCTAATCTACGGCTTTTCACCGAGCAATTTCATATTCAGACAATTCAATTCTCATACTTTCAATTTACATACCTTCCTAAAGTTCGACTATAAAAATTCAGAACTACGTAAACGTCTGCAGTTTAATTATAAAGCGTCTGATATTTCTCTGATTGCGTTACTCTTTGATAAATTTCAGTGACGCTATTCTTTGTCACGTTCAGCAATTAATTTTTTATCGTGATAATGTCGACGGACTGATCACTGTAAATAATTCTAGCTTTCCGGTTCCTGTCCATTTCACCGAGTTTTTTAACTGTTTCGGATTCTTTTCATTCCGTACAATTTTTGTACGTGTTCAAATATGAACAAAAAAAATGGCCGGAGCAGAATTGGTCATATTCGTTTCACAGTAGAGATGGACGGAAGAATACATTCCACAGCGATATATCATTCTGCACAGTAGAGATATCTTTTGTGTATTTATTCCCAAAGCAAACGAGATGAAAAGTGGATTTCATTTACTAAATTTCATGAGATACTCTGTGTGTCGGCAATGCGGATACTCGTTGCGCGGAAATAATCGCGAGGTGGTCGCAAATTTCTATGGAATTCGGTAATTACGATCCGCGTAAAGGAATGCGAAAGATCTTGTCCGATCGATTCGTCTTCTTTCTTATCTGGCCACTCGTGCCGAACAGGCGTGCTTAAGATAGTCCCTGGCTGCTTCTCCCTTTTTCTCCACACTTTGGCCATCTTATTTCTGAATGCTTCGATAGCCAGCAATTTATCTTTCGAGTCTCTCGAACTGTTGACCAACACTCCAAAATCATTGCCTAATATTCAAAACGTAACAGATTCATTAAAAACAATCACACGATAAAGAAAATACACTCATTTCAAAGCTGGAAGCTTCTACTTTTACCTTGCATTATTGATTTTCGTTTAAAAAATTTTTTTTTATGCAATTCCTGGAAAACTGAGTACATGTACTCTCTCGAAAAATGCTACAGGCTGAAACGTTTCTATAAACTTTGTCTGCGTACTCCGATTTTCATGAAATTTTAATATGTTATACATTTCGACATTTTGAACAACTTTTTCCGTTTCCAATATAGGAATATCGCTTTTAGTTTTCGAGATATTTGCAAAAACTATCGCTAATGCTGTAGCGTGCAGGAATTCGAAAAATTCAATACAGTGTTCGCGATAGTTTTTTGCAAATATCTGAAAAACTAACAGCGATCCCCCTATATTGCAAAAGGAAAAGGTTGTTCAAAATGTCGAAATCTATAACATATTAAAATTTCATGAAAATCGGAGTACGCAAACCTTTTCTATATAATTACCAAACACGGTTTCGATCACTGAATCTGTAAAAAGATAGAAAACCCCAATAAATTTTCTTCCAGATTTTATATGAAATTTACAAATTGGAATTTCAGAGACGAACTGGAATTTTTGTAGATATTTGAAGCCAGCTGTCTTTCGCACCTCTTTGAACAGGGCAAATTCGCAGCAGATGCAACACAGTGATGATTGCAGAGATAACAGAAAACTGTTTCCTTTCACAGCAATCAATATCACTGCACGTTTTTCGCGCGAAGACACCGGTTCCGGTTTCGGTTATAAGCTTAACCGCGCGTAACGGAGATTCGCGCGGCGTATTGTTATTAAAACAAACAATAATTGAGTCCGCGATTAAGCCGGCGGGTAGTATTTTGTATCAATTATCTCGCGATCCAAGTAATTGCCGCTAACGTTCCTCGTTATTGTTCTCGGCGGCCTATTCTCTCGCGGTTTCTGTTCCGCTTCTGTTCTCCGGTTGTACGGTAGCGTTGCGAAGCTATTTGTTCGTCTCGGCTCTTTAATTTATTTCCGTTCTACGAAACCGCGCGGGGGGACGATCGAATTTAAATAATTCCCTGGCCCCGACGAATCTTCGCAGGCGAATTTAATGCCGAACAACTTTTCTATCGTGTAGACCGCCGCGCCGGCTGGAAGTTTACGATCGCCCGGCGAAACTCGTTCAACAAACAGACTCGAGTAACCGTGCATAATTTTATTCATTATAAAGAGTTGGGAGTTTCGAGAGTGGCATCGGTGGAGGCATTCGAAGCAACCAGGGGCCCTGTCATGGTGGCGCGATCTTAATGAAAACTTGAATGTCTCTGTCTTCCGCTTGTTCTCCTTCTCCATGTTTCTCTTTTTCTGTATTTTTATCTTGAGAGCGAGAGAGAAGACTTGTGTACGTGTGTGTGTATCTACGGCAAAGTTTCGAGTAATTGAACGACCCCATTCCTCAGCTTTTATCGTTAAGGACACGGCCAGACGAGAAACGAAAGCACAAAGAATATAACAACTCCTAAAAAACATTTTACAACGAGCTGTCGTTTCCTCGCTATAACTTCTTCTTGTTTAACAAAACGATGCTCAGTGAGCGGTTCTGGGATCAGCATGCTCCGTGTTAATGTTAATCGCTCTTCGAGAACAGTGCTTCGGACGGGATAGAGTTCTTTAGCCGAAAAGTCATTACCGGATTCAGGACTTTACGCTTTTATGGTTATCGACGTTGCGCGGCCCGTGTTCGAGATTGTAGAGTGACTAAAAGATTCTAGGAGTATCGATTATTTCGAAGCTAAATTTTTACGCAAACTGCACATGTTTATTTTCAGTGATAACCATGAATGTGGCTTTCCGAGGTGTTTTTAATTTATGTAAATATTTATTTTTAACTTCTTGTTGCGGAATTATATTGTACATTTAGTATCACAAATTTAATATCTTGAAATTCAAATCAGGGGGTGCAATCATTCGCAAAAGTCACTTACAATTTTTTATGATATGGAGACAATTTGATTAAAAAATAAATATAACATGAAATTTACTAATTAAACGAAAGCTTTTTAAATTAATCTATTTTTTTTAATGCAGAATTTCGAATTTCTTGTACTTTTGTCTCCCATTGTACCTCCAGAACATCCTTAAAATTGTCAGAGGAAACAAACAGTGAAACAGTTTGCCTCTAATTTGTTGTAATTGATACAACATAATATCACTATATATTTCACGCACTAATGACAGAAATAAAATAAGGGATGTTTAAAGCAGCGGATAAAAAGAATTTCAGAGAAATCATAAAAGGTGTTCACTTTTTGTATCTTGAACAAAATGTTTGCTTTATACAAAGAATTTTTCATTTCTTCTTCCCGACATTTATTAACGCGCAACGTGACGATCCTCTGAATAAATACACGCGTTCTATGTACATTTAAAAATAATATACGGACGTGGTTGTGCAAAAAAAGTGGTTCGAAAAGGGGATGAATTATTCGCATATGTTTAAATCGATTTTTATATATGGCTGAATATTTCCTCGAACGAATAATCCCACCGAATTTATCGTTCGAATTTTTGCGGTAGCCGGAACAATTCGCATTTACATTTCCACGTGCTGAAACATTCTTTTTACTTGTTCACTCCATTAATTTGTTTCGCTTGATGTACCCATTTCTCTCTCTGCTCTTTTTTTTTATATAAAGACAGTTTTGATCCAGGTCGGAACAGCGCAAAATTTTTTTTAATCTGCCTAAAACTCCGCAGTACGATAATACCCGAATAAAAACTGATTTGCAGATCAATTTTGTCTCGCATTAAAAAAATGGTCGTGCTCGAAACGAAACTTAATAGAATTAAAAATAATAGTACTGCTAACAGCTTAAATTAATTTACAAATCAAATTTCACCCGTGTATAAAAACGGTGGTGCATGAATTTAAATAATGGATTTTTGTTATTTCGATTGTAAATATTAAGATAATGTTTGAACGTGCAGAGGTTTAATTAACACAAGCAGCTAATATGTATAGGTGTAGGTACGCGTTTCTCAGAGTTAACTTGACTACGGTGTAGGGGCGCACAGGGTCCCGTGGGAAGGAGAAGACGAAAAAGAACCTGTTTTCTCCGAAGGAGGCCCTGCAGGCCCGAAAGAGGGTACCTGTTCGCTTTAATTCCACCGCGGCAGGACCTGCTATACCTGCTTTACCTGCCAGGACCCGCGTCCTTTTCGTTTGTCTCTCGTTGGTCCTCTTTCTCGCATGGTGTTCATGGTGCTCGGGACAGCCCATCGAAAGTGCCGAGGATGATTAATCATCGACTGGGGCTGGCCGCGGGCCATCGCCTCGGTCTGCCTGGGAAAAGCTGAATCGGTGCGTGGACTCGATGGGAGACTCGCTCTGCATCCAAATTCGGGATGACTATTAATCGTTGCGGGAGTGGAAACGCTGAAACAATCAGAGTTTACTATGTTCTGGTTAAAATTAGGAATCTAAACTTTCATTTCAACGATGGGACTAAAAATTTTCGAAAAAGTGATTTCATTACAACGAGTCTTGCGATCGATGCAGAGAATTTTTGGTAATTATATAGAAAAGGTCTGCGTACTCCGATCTTGATGAAATTTTAATATGTTATAGATTTCGACATTTTGAACAACTTTTTCCGTTTCCAATATAGGCGGGTCGCTTTTAGTTTTCGAGATATTTATAAAAAAACTATTGCTAGTACTGTATTGAATTTTTCGTATTCCTGCATAATATTTGAATGCAGAGTATCTCCTGCGTCGAACAATAGAAACTCGAGGATTTAGGATAATTTATTTGAACGTTGAAGAATTTCTTTTTCAACAAACGCCGCACCGGGACAAGCTTACGTTGTCGCGGAGCATGCAGGAATACGAAAAATTCAATACAGTATTCGCGACAGATTTTTGCAAATATCTGAAAAACTAAAAGCGACTCCTGTATATTGCAAAAGGAAAAAGTTGTTCAGAATGTATTGCTGCATAACATATTAAAATTTCATCAAAATCGGACTACGCAGACCTGTTCTATATAATTATCGAATCTTTTTATCTTGCGGATGATATCGGGCCAATTTTGTTGCGAGAACTTGTAGCGTCGAACTACACTCTCGACATCCACGTTGAAAATCGTTCTAACCGCTTTAATTGACGGGCATCGGTCCGCGAAGTATTAAGCTCTGCGAAGTTAGGGGTGCGCAGGGGCAACGTAAACAATTTTTCCTGCGAGTTCGCGCCACTTAAAATCGTGGGCTCGCTTCGGGAAGTAAACAATACATCGTTCTCGAATAAAGACCGCTTCGTATCGCTTTCAGGCTCGACCGGGCTTCGATTGGCTGCGCGCAATTGAAAGTGTTCGCCCCTCCCCCACCTCCTTCCCCTCTCAATCGGGTTTCATGAATCGCGATGCATTTGCCGCCGCAGAATGGGCCACTAAACTTTTCCCTCATTGTGATAAACGACTCCCTACCAACAACGCTCCCCCTTCCTCCCTGCCCCTTCGTTTCCCCTTGTTACACGTCTCTTTCCCCATTCCCGACGAAGTTTCGGCTTTGTTTCACCCCGCTTTTCAACCCTCGCCATCCTTCTCCCCGAACCCTCTCTCTCTTTCTCTCTCTGTCCCATTGATCTTCAGATCCTCCGGATAGCTTCTACTACGGCTTCGAAAATCATTTTCGTCGCTCACACTTTTATTTTTCTTTCACCTTTTGATCTTCACGCCAGCTAGCACTCTTCTTTGAATCTGCCCGCTGATTATCTTTACTCACTCGGACGCTTTAGTCGCTGTGGACTCGGCTTCACCGCCGCGGCGTCTTTTAGTCTTCGGACTTTAGCCTCTCCGCGTGTAGTCGCGCCGTTTATTCGGTGACTAGACGTTATGCACCGAGGAAACTTTCTTAGGCGACTTTTCCCCGCGTGATTTTCTGTTTATCTTTTTTATTTCCTCGTATCGCCGCAATCTGTCGGCGAGATAAAAATTCATTTTCTTTCATAGCCCTTTATAATACCTCGTATAGTACCCAAATGCTTGGCAACTAATTAGATTCCTTAGTAGCGGAGGATTGAAAAATTAGTTTATCAGTCACTTTGCAGCAGATTATTTTAAAAGAAATTAATTCAATGTAATTTTTACGATGTCGTGAAAAATGAACCGTTGGATAGTGCTTGTTATTTCAACATTATAGGAAATATATTTAGTGTTAATATCCTTTTCCTTTAAATATTGAGAGTCGGAGACGTTGTAGATTGTAGATGATCAGGATATTGATCGCGCTAATTTCAGAACTATTTATTCGTGTTAGCAGATCTTCATTATCATAGTTAATTGTGAAAAATGAACCATTAGATAGTGCTTGTTATTTCAACATTATAGGAAATATATTTAGTGTTAATATCCTTTGTTTTAATTATTTAACGTCGCTTTTTGAATTCTTATGTGAGAATTATTTCGCAACGGAAATTAATATCCCTTTCCTTTAAATATTTCGAAACAAGAAATTAGACAACACAAGCAAGGATTTAAGACAATGTCACGTTGAGAGTCGGAGACATTGTAGATTGTAGATGACCAGGATATTGATTGCGCTAATTTCAGAACTATTTATTCATGTTTGCAAATGTTCATTATCGTAGAGGCGATATTATCGAAAATAAGCGAGGTTTCAGGAGCCAGTAACGCAGAGACAACGCGGCTGAGCAAATAATACGGCGTACACACCGATTCGCGTTAAATAACTTATTCCCAAGTCCCAGAACCTGTTGTGTAACTAATCTCGTATCCGGAAGTTCGTTGTAACCACACCGAGAGAATGGGGAAAGAGAGACTCGGAGGCAACATGAAAAGGAACGATCGAAAAAGAGAAAGAAAGTCGAGAACACGAGAGGTGGATCGGAGAAAAGAAGACTTTCTGAAAAAGAAAATCCGGGGGAATGAGCCTTGTCGGAGAAGCTTAATAATGTAAATGTAAATAAATTCTTCTTTTTCTTTTCTTTCATACTCGTGAGTGGTAGTTTTAAAACAGACTTGATATCAGACTGTGCACCTTTCCGTTGATATTCCAGAATGTGAGCAAGTGTACCCATTAAAATGTAATTAATCGAAACTTGTTATCGGAGTGTGCATATCTCTGTGCGAATTCGTAGAATGCACTTGCATTCGGTGCAGTTTGCTCGAGCGTGTTTGTTGAAGTGAAATTTATAGGACGTTTCATTCATTTTCGATACTCGAAATGTGGAAGAACATAAACCGAGAATATAATTTATTTATGGCGTCTAAAAATTCTCAACAAAATTCCGGAACATAAAATGCCGCGGAATTTAATACGATTTCGATTGATTTCAGATCTATAAAGGCTACCACTACTGAAAATAAAATTTTATTTATTCCCACTTTCGTGATATTTAACTGAATTGATATTTTCGGCGTACGATTATATACTTCTTGAAAATGCTCTTAAACTAGAGCAAAACTTTGAAAAAAGTTATAATAATTTGCAAAACTGCTTAGTTAGTTAAATTGAAAATATCAATTTAGTTATTTACAATTTGTCGATCGAGATAAAAGGAAACAGTTCTTGATATTTGCCTGAAAAAATTAAAAATTTGCATAAACACCCGCAATATTTATCGTTGGCTCGAACGAGTGTCTCGCTCGAATAAAAATAGAAGAATAAATAAAAAATTGAGAAGTGTTCAAGAAAAAGTGTAACAAAATTGTCAAAAATAAATCAGGTTTTCGAAGGATTCTATAGGGGAAATTTTCGCGAAAAGAAGAAGCTCCAGGAGAGAAAATGGAGGTGTTTTGACCATGGTGAAACGCGCTTTTCAACAACGATCACCAGTTCGACTGGTTTCACGAATATGGGACACGAGGGAACGGCCTGTTCCGCGGTTCACGGTACGCAGATATACGTACAGTATACGCGGCGTGGCGGATAGGTTTGTCGCATGGAACGGACGTGTTCGTTTTTTAAATGCGCCGATTAGAAAACCAGTATGCCCCGTTCCGCGGAGAAACGGCACTCGGTGGCTAATCCGGACGAGTTGTCCGCCTGTTAGATGGAACAGTCTGATAGAGCTGTGGTACTATAGTTCTGATAGAGCTAGAGCTCGAGATCCGCGAACCTGAAACTTGGATAACGCCTCGAGACAATGTTCCGATCGATATCGGGCCTGAAACGATCGTTATCGTTGACGAGGTGTCCCGAGGAATTGAATACGAGATTGTTCGTGCGAGTTTCTATTTTATATGGCATTTATAACAACCAAGAATCCTTCATGTATTGCAAAACGTTTTGCCCGAATAGTTACCCTTAATATTCTTGACAGTGAATACTTCTTTTTACTACGTTATTATTAGCTCGCTTTCTTGTTTTAATTATTAATAGATGCATCTTTGTATACCCTTTAAAAAATTATTAAAGTACTTAGGTAAAAAATTGATTAGTTTAGAAATTATGTGAGTCGCTGAGAAATGTAAACATAGTTAATCCAAATTTCCAACTTCTTTATTTTTCATTATTTTTTGATGGGACTTCGATGGCCATATTTGTGACATTTTTCTAATTAAAATCATACCTAATATGATATAATTCCGATGATATTTACTTGTGTAATAGACAATTAAAGTTTCGGGCGAGAGGAAGGATAGAGTATGGGAAAGGAAGAGACACAGAGAATTGCGCCCGAAACTTTAATTGTCTATTACACAAGTAAATATCATCGGAATTATATCATATTTGGTATGATTTTTATTAGAAAAATGCCACAACTATGGCCATCGAAATCCCATAAAAAATAAGGCCTCTCGAGTTTCATGGCCTCTCAAGGGGGTATACCCCTTAGTAGTGGGTACAGATCGGGACATTTACAGGTCAGACTTTAGGGACATTTACGTATAAAATACTGCATAATAATTTTTGCAGTGTAGGTGTTGATAACGTAATCGTTATTTAATTAATTCTCGATGATAAACAAGAATACAATGCCACAGAAGCGGCTTTCCGAAAATTCCTCTGACCATCGACAAATCAAATGAACGATTAGACCGTGCCACCCGCCGACCAATCGATCAATTTAACAAACACACGCCGGCCACGGTGTCACATATGATAAGAACAATTATTCGCATATTTGCCAAAAGGGAAACGAGACATCACACAGTGGAAGACTGCATTTCCATGATTTTCATATCGTTCTGGATATCCCGACAATTCGGAGCGATGGGTGTCTCCTGCTGGCAATTTAAATGGCACTCGGTTGTCAATCTTGTGACAGTGGGTGTCAGCTTTCGACTCGCAGGTCCCCAAGTCCCGGTGATCTCTTCGCGTCTGCGAAACACCTGTCGATTTAGCGTCGGAAGAGGAGGGCGCAGCTGTCTGTCAGTCAGTCAGTCAGCTGGTTCCTGACCGTTGAAGAATCCCCGAGCTGGTTCTCGCAGGTTGTCACCTGTGTCCTTGGATTAACGGCCGCGACAATGGACACTCGAGGAGCACTCGACGCTCTGTTCACTCTGTTCACTCTGTTGGCTCTCCAGGTGCTCAAGAAAGAGAGCAGTCGCCCAGTGTGCGCGGAAAACAGGAAGACGAGAAACCGGCGCTGCTTCCGGCCTTGTTTTCCATCCGAGCATTATTTTCGTTGAATTTCTGTGGTTTTTTAGCCAGTCGACTGAATGCAGCATCTTAGAACAAGGAAGAGAGAACACGCACACTTGTTTTACTTTTTTCCCTCCTGCTGTTTTTCATTGTTTCCTTTCGTTGGTCCGTCTGGTTCAGGACTTGTTTTCGAGTTTCTTCTCAAGAGCTCCGGCAGCGCTGTAAAGCAGCGAGTTCTCGTGAAGAAGCTCTGTTTGGCCCCATCAAGATCCAACATTCTTTTCAACAGTTCTCACAGCTCTATCAAACGTTGAAATTGTTTTCACGATAGCTCTGACACAATTTTCAAGCTGAAAATATTCCATGTGCCTTCTAAATACTATGGTACCCAAGGTGGTTCGGAACCCACATTTATTCTAAACTGTAGGTCCCGTCGCGAAATAATTCTCACATAAGAACTCAAAAAGCGACGTTAAATAATAAAAAATAAAAAACAATTTTCAAGAGTTCCGACAACAGGCTCGCTCAGCACCCAACAATCACCGAAAGAGAACAATTACAGCGGAAGGCTCGCGTGACCAATCAATATCCAAACAACAAAATAACGAGCATCAATAATACACCGCGAACAAATCTCCGAAAGGCTCGAACGTGTACGCTCACGGAGGTCGCACCCCTTTCTCCCGCCCCCTGTATGAACACGGAATATTATTTAAAATTCTGCAAACAGCCGACGAATTTCTGTCTCTCTTCGTCGCCATTGTGTCTCTGTTGCTCCCTCGGTGGCGCGGCTATTTAAATTCATCAGCAGGATCCCTCCATTCGTGTTTTCGCCATAACGCAACAGATTAAACGCGGGAAAACGTTTAACGAGGAAAACACCGTTTCCCTCTCCTCGGCCACGGTGTTTGCACCGGTCGAACGTGTTATTCCCGAAAAATTCACGTCCACGGATGTTTGCGATTCGAGGCACGGTCCTCGCCCGGGCAAACGAACTACGGCGGGCGCGCGATAAAAGGGTTGTCGCGCGTTTCGCGAGCCAGCGCAAACAGCGTATCGCAAATTCGGACCGGGGCCCCCCTCGTTTTCTAAATGAATTATTTCGACGGCTGCCAGGGCACCGCGGGGGCGGCAGCGGACAGGCTGATAGGGGCGCCGGATTGCGAAACGGTCGAGGGGGTCGCTGGAAATTCGCAACGATCGACGACGAGGCGCATCGAATTTTCCTCCTTTGAACAAGCGACTCGCGCCCGTTCGGCGGATGCCGGACCGTTAAATGCGCGACACGGCTGATCGGTTCGATTAAAAAAGAACAGTAACTTGTACCAGTTTGCAGAATCACTGTATGTTGCATAGTATGCGTGGTAATTATTTATTTTATAGATCTTGATGACCTTGAAATATGTTGTCAAGGTGATCATCCTGAACAAGTTTTCCCTATACATGTTACGGCCACTTGGTTTTAGTTTTCCAAATATTTGCAAAAAACTATTGCTAATACTATGTTGAGTTTTCTCTTGGATTTTTGTATATCAGCATTGGCGATTGCTTAATGGCGTTTCTAACCAAACACAAAATTAATAACACAGGTATATAATATACAATATATATATATATAAAAGCATTTTTTGTACGGTCTTAGGTTGCCACGGAGCCTGCAGGAATACGAAAAATTCAATACAGTATTAGCAATAGTTTTTTGCAAATATCTTGAAAACTAAAATCGATCGGCGGTAACATGTTTAGGAAAAAGTTGTTCAGAATGATGACCTTGTCCTGATTAAGGAAGCCCCTAAAGTAAATAATTACCAACGTTTCTTTAGAGAATTCTGTAAAACTCTACAAAGTTGCATGTTGAGAATCGTCGAGATAGATTCTTGAATAAAATGATCGCTGGTCTAGATCGGTGGTAGATCTCAAGGAAATGAAATCCGCAAGACGTATAATTGATAAAAGACTTCTTAGATCCTGTAAATAATTATTTAAATTTAGTGAGCATGAACAAAGGTGTCGACACGCTAGCAAATATCTATGTTGTATTAAAGTAGTAGTTTCGTCGAATAAAAATTTCATACGTAACCTGTTACGTAGAGACTCGAGTAGTAATTGAAGGTTGAACAATTCACTGCATGATTATCATCTGATAAATGTACTTAACCTTCTACCTGTCCGGTCGACCTGTAACCATCCTCAAAATCCCACTCACTCGACACTCTTCGTCTACCATCTCCCAAATCCATAATATCTGTCTCACCAACCAAAAATACTTTCACGAGTCCCGACAACCATAAAACCCATAAAACCTTCCCGCCACGGGAACACAGCTAGCTCTCAACTCGAGTAACAGGGAATATCGGCCGTTCAAGGTCACCGATCCCCGCCAAGGCCTCGTTCGAGTCGGTCCACAGACTATTCGACTCTCTCGTATAGTGCGTGTATACTATAATATTTGATAATTTCACTGGTTTTGCACAGGTTCCTTCGAAATTATATGTCGTGACCACTATAGCGTGATTCTACACCTATGGATCGGTAGTTCCATAAAAAATTGAACTTAACCTTGAATCTCGAGGTCAAACTTGTTCTTTTTTTATTGCTTCGTATGGTAAACATCGCGACGTACGATATGTCTCAATGGTCCCATTTTATGTAATTTAGTTTATAATTTTAGGACACCCAATAGACATTAGAATAAAATAGTTCACAAAACATTAAAGTTGTTTTTTTTAAGAGAACGCAGTTCAGTCCAGAACTATAGTTAATTTCAGATGAGTACTGTACTATGCTAGAACAAACTTTTCACCTTGAACAAAGAGTCAAGGTCAATTTTTCGGTCTATCTTTTTAAAAGATTATTTATCTAGAGGCGCAAGATCACGCTGCATTGATCGCAGTACATAAACCATTTCATTGATCTAGTTTTCTAGAATACGATACTATCAGATGATTGTATAAGTTCGTTTCCTGCGTTAGTACTGCACGGCGGAATGTAAAAAAAGAAATGGTAATTATTCCTGATGAAATTTAAATATGTTGTACAGCAACAAATTTTGAACAACTTTTTCCTTTTCCAATATAGGCGGTCGCATTTAACTTTCGACATATTCGAAAAAAACTATTGCTAATACTGTACTGGATTTTCCGTATTCTAGCACATTCCGGCGCAGCGTCTGTTCACCTTTTTCGACAGAAAACAGGGTCTCCCAAAGTGTATTTAGGGATTAACAAAAAGGTATTTTCAAAAAAAATTAAACAGCCTTAAATTGCAACGGAGCTTGCAGGAATACGAAAAATTCAATACTGTATTAGCAATAGTCTTTTGCAAATATCTCGAAAACTAAAAGCGTCCCCCTATATCGAAAACGGAAAAAGTTGTTTAAAATGTCGAAATCTATAACATATTTAAATTTCATGAAAATCGGAGTATGGCCACCCTTCCGCTATAATTACCAAAGAAATTATATATAGTCATGAATCTGTTCAAATTGTAGAAAATAAAACTGTATTCTTGAAAATTCAACCATTGAGTTTCATTTTCAAACCCGGGCGCGATCTTATGCAATCGTTTAATATTTCTACATAACATTCCGGGAACATTCCGGAGAAACCGTGTATGTAACAGTGTGGCAGAGCAGCAGCTCACGGAATATCGGTTTACCTTTTACAGATGCCTCGTCCTCGAACGAAGCGGTGCACCTACAGCAGCGTCTGCGGAGCCTGAGTACGGAACTGGTGACCCTGAGGAACCGGCTGCACGTGAGCCAGCCGCCGAACAACAATTCAGGGACGAACCAGGGCACACCGGCCCCCCTTTCCAAAAGCCCGGAAAAAGGATGCGTGCCGTCTTCCCCCGCCCCTGCCGTACCCCCCAGGACCACATTGCCATTAGCCGCTACCTTGCCCCACGGTTTGGGACATCCTTCTTCGGGGCACACGCTGACGGCCTCCGCGATCGTTCATCCGCACGCGAATCACGCCGCCGCGAACACTCTCGGCCACAACGCCACCGCAGCGAATAATTTAATATCTGGTCAGTATATGCGATCGTCATCCCCTGATTCTCTGGCTTTCCTAGCCTCCGGTATGGTTCCGAACAAGTCAACAATTCAATCCTATTTACTACCTGTTCGATAGGGCTAGGTCTCGATTAGCTTCTCTTCGTGGTCGGTGATGTCGACTGTCAACCTTCTTCCTTAACATTTTGACACTCTTCTTCAAGGGACACGAAGAGTTTTACTTTTTTCCAGGTGTAACCAGGTGTATAATCTTATGTTCGGGTTACCATATTTATTTATCTACCGATCTCAATTGATTAACTTTATCCATTGATATATTCTATGACGTATTTAGTTGTGTGGACAAGAGCTGAAGAAAAATGGGATGGGCCACGTGAAGATAAATGGAAGAACAAATTGATGTTTGGACTCGACGAGTGGATGAATGAATGTCAACAAGGAATAGAAGAATGAGTGTATAGAATGATAAACAATAAGGGAGTCGGTCTGAATACTGACCACCCCCTATATTTTTTCATCGCACTGTTCACAACACTGTTCCAATAAGGAATCTCTAGTTAATTGTGAAAATAGATCACTGAACATTTCCAAAGCCCCTGGTGGAGAAGCTCGAAGACCCCGTAGGTTAGCAAACGCTTCATCCAAGTTTGGCTAAGCAGCTTTAAACCGTTGAATAGCGAGGCCGCGTTTAATAATGGATTTAATAACTTAGATTTTCAGAAGTTTCGCCTGAATTCTCATTTGCCGACAGCGTCTACAGGATAATACATACTCTCTCGATCATTTCTGATGCTGGAGAGATCATTCTAGAAATACTCTATTCGATTCCCATCGGATTGAGTATCCTGTTTTCAGATTATTATCTGCATGAACATTTTGGTAATTCTATAGAGAAGGTCTGCGTACTCCGATTTTGATGAAATTTTAATATGTTATAGATTTCGACATTTGGAACAACTTTTTCCTTTTTCAATATATGGGTGTCGCTTTTAGTTTTCGAGATATTTGCAAAAGACTATCGCTAATACATAGCGTGCAAGAATACGAAAAATCCAATACAGTATTAGCGATAGTTTTTTGTAATATCTCAAAAACTAAAAGCAATCCCCTATATTGGCACAGGAAAAAGTTGTTCAGAATGTATTGCTGCATAACATATTAAAATTTCATCAAAATCGGAGTACGCAAACCTTGCCTATATAATTACCAACATTTTTTAATAGCTGGACACATGTGCGACGTTCGCAATTGAGACAAACATTAAATTCCAGAGCTAAGCCAGCCGTTGATTCTTCAACGGGAATTATGCTAGTAAGTGCATACATCCTCTGTCAATACATCAACATCATCATCGTGTCATCTATTTAACCCCGCCACTACCATGCTCGACCGGAAATGGCTAGTAACCTCGTGGGCAAAGGTTTTCATCGTCATTCGATTCGATCACCGCGAATTAAACCGAACCACCCAGCACATAGTAGTTGAAATAGCAGCGTGTGTGTACGTCCACGTGGATGCTCACGACGTCCATCATGCGTCGATCGGGTTCGTTAATATTTAAACGGCGCGTAATATCGTCATTGCCGCGTTAATTCGCGATACGCTCCGCAATTCTGGAACTGGTCATCGCTACATATCTACAATTTGTCCCTCCCCTTCTCTCTATATCAGTCTGCCTTTCTCGCAGCCTGGAACGAGGGTTGATATTTTAAATAACCGAGAGCGGCGAGCGATTTCTCCGCAAAATCATCGAAACGGTAAACGCGGCTGTTTACACAACGGCTATCTCGGCCCGGATTCCGTTTTATGATTTATTTACCATTTTTTTTTACGCGGACCACGGCCACTCGCTGTTCTCTTCGCTCTCGTACAGGTGAAAATAAATACCGGTGAATAAAATTCGCCGGTCGATTCGCCGTTTAATCCACCGTGCGTTCATTTCGAGCGGCGTCGCTGTGGTCAGTTCCCTCGAAAAAGCTCGTGAAATTTAAAGAAAAAAATGCTGACTGTCCTTGGAGTCTAGTTAACACGAAATTAGCACACACGTGGTTCGCCTGTGATACACTGTTAACTCTGTGTTTTGGCACCTAGGTATTTCGAACGTATTCCACTTTGAATTCGATGAAGAACAAGTCCATGTAGAAACTTGTCTCTACTTGGAACAATTCGAAGAATATTAGAACTTGTAATTCAACTTTTACTTACTCGCATGTAGTAGCAACTAACTATTTTCTTTATTTATATTGGAGTCATGTAAAGTTCCATGCAACCAGTTTTGTAGGAAATTGAGTGCGAGTAGCCGAAGGTTAATTAGAATATAAGGTAATTATATAGAAAAGAACTGCGTACTCCAATTTTGATGAAATTTTAATTTGTTATAGTGTTCAACATTTTGAACAACTTTTTCCTTTTCCAATATAGCGGGGTCGCTTTTAGTTTTCGAGATATTTACAAAAAACTATTGCTAATACTGTATTCAATTTTTCGTGTTCCTGCAAGCTCCGTTGTAATTTAAGGCTGCATAATTTTTTTGTAAATACCTTTTTTGTTAATCCCTAAATACTCTTTGGGAGACCTTGTTTTCTGTCAGAAAAGGTAAACAGTCTTACGTTGCTGCGGAGCTTGCAGGAATACGAAAAATTCAATACAGTATTCGCGACAGTTTTTTGCAAATAACTGAAAAACTAAAAGCGACCCGCCTATATTGGAAAAGGAAAAAGTTGTTCAGAATATACTGCTGCATAACATATTAAAATTTCATCAAAATCGGAGTACGCAGACCTTTTTTATATAATTACCGAATGTAAAAATGTATCTATGAAGGAAAAGTTGAAGAAGTTAAGATTGGTCTCTGTTGTTTGTAGATTTGGACCCCCCGAAACGACATAATGGGATCCCAGACGATGGTATAGTGTCCTGCGTGACGGCCCTGGGCTGTTTGCGATCGCCCCCGATCTCGAGCATCATCGCAGACGTGAAGAACGCGAAAACCAACCAGGGTCAGCATCGATGTCTCCCGAAGGGGACCACGAGCTCATCGGGGCCCGCGACCTCCACGGCCTTGGACGACCTCATTCACCTGCCGGGCCCCCTAACGGAGGACGCGGTCCTCAAATGTCTTCAAGCACGATTCTGCGCGAAACAATACCACGTAAGTCAACACAATCTTTATATACTAGATGCATGTCATCGAAACTTGAACAAAATTCAACCCTGAATAATTATAAATGGCTATGCAAATCGTTTCATTGTTTTTGTAAGGAGATGATTATACCTATTTCACCTTTTGGAATGTAATGAAATCAAATTAAACATTTTTCAGTATTAAAATCCAAATTAATTTCAATTTCCTCGAATATGCAAATTAATTTTTAGATGTACACTA
The DNA here is from genome assembly GCA_028455615.1 of Lasioglossum zephyrum. NCBI lineage: Eukaryota > Metazoa > Arthropoda > Insecta > Hymenoptera > Halictidae > Lasioglossum > Lasioglossum zephyrum. The sequence continues at coordinate 10,183,790 of CM052320.1, read as the reverse complement.
TCAATGTACTTGTTTAGACGTGCGCTTTGAATTGGAAAATCACTTCTACAAACTAAGGCTAATGAATAGAGAGCTATTGAACGCGAATACGTCCGTGTATTTAATTTCGAAATATTCCGCGTAACTCTTCCAAATGCTGATGTATAAATAGTCGAACGTTTATTACTGGAACGTAATAAATCGCAAAGCGCTCGTAAATGCACCATTTGGAGTTTTCGGTTCAGTTTGCGGAATATTCCTGATGCGTTTAGGCAACTTCCAGTAGCCCGGTACAAAGTGTTCATGCACGGGAATAGTTTTGGATCGTTGGGATTTATCATTAATTTTTGATCGCAAGCAGAATTATTGATGCGGCTAATGCAGATTTGGTTCATCAATAATTCTCCTGCCGAAGGAAAGAAGGATTGCTGACCAGTGTTTCTCTGTTCTGAGTATTCCAGCAACGAGGATTTCAATCTTATTATTTCAATCGAGATCAATCGTAACCGGGTGGAAATTATGTTCGCTAACTAACGTAAGCCGACGAACTTTACAACAAAGATAATGTGATAAAGATAACGAATTTACAATATCCTTTCTGTAATGGTTATGGTAATGGCATAAATCCTGAATTTGATTTATTCCATTCGCATGCATAATACATGTGTATATTAAATTCCGGCACGTTAAATGCTGAAAATGTAGAACCAGGTTACGTATGCAATGGTAGAATAAATTTTACAAGGAAAGGTGGGAGATGATTTTATAAGTGGTATATTTTTTGCCACTCGCACAATAGCCATCTCTGCAGTTTATTTTAGTTAGACGAAGGCCACTGTGATATATTAAATACTGCAAATTTTCCACGTACGTCAATGGTTCCGGGTAGGAAAAAGTGCGGGAAATGTCGGGACAGGAGGAGTCTTCGCTAAATGTTCGCAGAGCATATCTGAACCGGGGAATCTCGATTGGTCCGTGGCGAATCGAAGCATTCATCTCAATTAGAAGGCCCGCGAACTTACCGTGTCCACGGACGAGCTACACGCTTCGCTATCGAGGCACGGAGTGATCGATGCGCGTTGCGATTTTCTCCGGAGGAGGGAGAGAGAGAGATAGAGGAAGGGAGGGAAAGCACAAGCTGCGAATTTCGTTGGCAAATCGTTTCGACCGAGGCTGAAAGCGTTTCCTGGTCCCCCGGAGCCGATTTCCAAGCGTCTTCCTCGATACCCGACGCCTAATTGCACCTTCGCAGTGCTTCTCGCCGAAATATCACCTCTACCAATAAAGCCAGTCGCGAGAGTTGCGATTTATTCGCGAAACTAGATGCTGTGGCCCGGTTAACGATGCCAGACACTGTTGTACGATAACTAGACTGCCGGAACTTGCGCTATTTTGCTTTTAAGCAGGCATAAATGGCTTGACGACGTCTGCGAAAATACGGAAATCTATTATAAAATTTAAAAATTTTTTAGAAACATATAAACATATATTTTAATATACATAATAATATATAAAATATATTTTAATATACATAATAATATATAAAATATATTTATAAAAAAAATTAAAATGGAGGTTCTTTTTCCAACGAGGATCTTAGTTGGTGTATAATAAATTCCTACGAGCAGCATGCTTGTTCTTCTCAAAAACCAAAACTGTAAACCCCAAACTCGAACTGGAATAACTTCTTGCAACTGATGCAGAGCATTTTTTTAAATTTTGTTCATAAAATTTTCTGAACATCTTGCAACGTCTTCCCGGCTAGCTATAATCTTCAACTATGGCAGACCCTCAGCCCCAGGAACGTGTTAAATGATTTCTCATCGGGGTGTGCGGAGGTCGTGAACGAAGTTCAGATTCTCCATCCCCGAATCGTCTGGGAAGTGTCTGATGAAGTGCTCCCGGGGGTCCCGTAATCAGAAAAAAGGGGGGCACGCGTTAAGGAATGCCGGGGAGAAATTAAAACGCGGAGCACGATAATGGAATGCGAGCGTGCCAGCTGCGCGTGCTGCTCTGTGACCAGCCAAGCTGAGCCAAGCTGAGCCAACGCCTGAGACAAGGGTGAATTCTTAATGGGAAGAAGCGCTCGAAGAAGATATCGTCGGCGCAACGAGACAGAGAACACCAGAGGAATTATATTAGCTTGTCACCTATGAAACGCTCGTTTCCGCCCGGATTAAACCCAAAGAACTTTCGAACATCTTCTACCCACTAATCTACTCCTAATTAATTACCATTAGACCGGAGATCTTTCGCAAAATTAGAATCTTCCTCCCCCAATTGCTACATCCTGCAGCTGCAAGATACGATTCCGTCGTAAAATGATGTACCAGTTTTTATTCCTCTTATAAATGTATGAAATAGACACTTTGATAATTCTAGTCATGTTGCTCTTCAATTTTTCATTGCTAGATAGTTTTTTGGTAATTGTATAGAAAAGGTACTCTGATTTTGATGAAATTTTAATATGTTATGCAGCAATAGATTCTGAACAACTTTTTCCTTTTCCAATGTAGGGTGGTCGCTTTAGTTTTTGAGATATTTGCAAAAGGCTATTGCTGATACTGTATTGAATTTTTCGTATTCCTGCAAGCTCTGTTGCAATTTAAGGCTGTTCCATTTTTTTTTGTTAATCTCTAAATACTCTTTGGGAGACCCTGTTTTCTGTCAAAAAAGGTAAACAGCTTATGTTGCCACGGAGCTTGCAGGAATACGAAAAATTCAATAGAGTATTAGCGATAGTCTTTTGCAAATATCTAGAAAACTAAAAGCGATCCCCGTATATTACAAAACGAAAAAGTTGTTCAAAATGTCGAAATCTATAACATATTAAAGTTTCATCAAAATCGGAGTACGCAGACCTTTTCTATAAAAATATTTTTATGCAGAACAAAATATTTTTATGCAAAATAAAAATTGTTCTACCTACATTGCAAGAAACTGGCTTGATAATAACAGTGTTTTTAAATTCTTCTAATGTTCTTACTATTTTAAATTATACCTACTAATTTTGCTATAAATGCATAAAATCCGTTGTCCATTGATCAAGTCGTTTTTCTTGTTTCTTTTGAAACAGCTAGACATTGTCTGTCCGTTTCACTCTGTAGAAAACACTTTCGGTAAGTCTCAGGTCGAGAGTATTAGGTTGCGTTGAATCTTTCCTGTTAGCACTTGTCTGTGAGTAAACAGTTTTTTCAGAATCGTTAGGAAAGAGATGCGCACAGTGCAGCTGCCGCTGCGAACTGCAGCGAAAAATCTGGGCGCATTTGGTGCGTGGCGGTATTTTAATGAAAGCGGTTCTTTAACGCCGCTGTTCTTTCAGGACACGAAGGGTTAATAGGCTTTTTAATGACTACGCCGTGTCAAAAAGAAGCTTAATAATTTTCTTTTGAGCAGTAATCCCAAAAGAAATTATTATGTTACTCGGAACACGAGTCGTGGCGGGCCGCGATTGAAATTGCTTTCTCCACAGAAAATTTCATTAACGAGTTCTAACTTATTTACGGTTAAATCCACGTCGGCCGAAGTGTTACGGAAAACGGTCGAAAATATTTCACGCCTCCACAATGTTCCCAAAAAATTATTTAGTACAGCATTATTCAACATCGTTTACCTTCTCTTTTTGAGATTGGATCTGCTCTAGCTCTAAATAAATTAGAGTTTTTATAAAGGAACAGGCGAGAATGAAGTTTCAAGTTAAAAATCACTAGATATCATTAAAAAGTCAAAGGAATTATATTTTAGTTATTTTTGCAAAGTGGTATAAAATTCTCTCTCTCTTTTTTGAGATTGGATCTGTTCTAGCTCTAAACAAATTAGAGTTTTTATAAAGGAACAGGCGAGAATGAAGTTTCAAGATAAAAATCACTAGAAATCATTAAAATTCGAAGGCATTATATTCTCGTTGTTTTTGCAAAGTAGTATAAAGTGGTCTAGTTTTAGTGCACGGCGAATCAGTCGTTAATGAGCAGCAGCAAGGTAAAAAAAAGTGCACACTGATGGAAAGTGGAGTGTCTCCAGGATATCGATCAGATCCGATCGCTTTATTATTCAGCCCGCGGGACGATTAAGCGTGGGCTGCCGAGAGATTCATACGAGAAATCGTAATTCCCGGTTTAATTGGACCCTCGCACTTTCTCGATCGAGTTACGACCACCTTCCGGGTATAGAAGTCCGATCCTTGGCCTGATCTTTAGATACGTCTGAACGGCGTAGATCATGTTCTCGATCTTCTGTCCACCAGGTTTTCCCTCTGTCCAGTTTATTCCTGTTTCTTTCTCCTTCTTCTTCTGCTGCTTCTCCCATGTGTTCTTTTGTTTCTTTTCGTTCTGACCTATTCCCTTCTTCTCTATCTCTCTCTTTCTCCTTCGCTATCGTTTCAGATGCTCTTTGAAAAAGCTGTGCAAGTGTTGGCTTCGTTCGACTCGAGCGCGGAACAATACCAGCGCGTATTTATTATTTGCAAACTGAGAAACAGGCAAGCTGCATTTCAATAATAAACAAGGAATGCATTCAACAGTTTAATGTTAACTGTTTAATTCTGTCGATAAATGTGCTCCTTTATTTTCGATTTAATTGTTGTGCCAAGAATGAATCCTTTGTATAATGTTTATATAAAATATACAATATATATATAATATATTGTATAATGTTTATATACAATATACAATATATCTATATATATTGTATAATGTTTAATATATACAATCTAATGTCTAATGTTTTTTATGTGTACAATATTAATGATATTATATAATGTTTAATATATACAACATAATGTATAATTTTTTATATATACAATATAATTTTTTTATATATACAATATAATGTATAATGTTTATATATACAGACCAACAATGTTCATATTTCAAAAATTTCTTTCTTTTCAGCCGAAAGTAATACTTGTTCTAAAATTCTTTTAATTGTTTTAAATATCACCAGCACATTTTCTCTAATAAATTTCGTCCATTCTCAAGGATGGCGCTGCGATCAGAGGCAATACTGGGCCCCGCACGACCCAGTTGTTCAAAAGCTCGGATCGGCGGGTCTCCCGGGCCCATCACTAGGTACCGCGTCCGCCGCGGGACCGGTTCTCTCCCTCCTCTTGGTCGTGCGGCCGTTTTTCACCTTTTTGTTCGTCCTCCGGCGTGTTGCTTTCTCTAGGTGGGCTTCTAATAGGTACCAAGGCCCGCCAAAGCCTCGCCGCTCCGTAGCCTGTTGCACCACCCTGCGCTCTTTGTCTCCTTCGTCTTCTCTCCTTCGTCTGCGGCCCCCTTCTTCCCCCTTCCTCCATCTCCGTTCAACTGCCTTCTACCTTCTGTACCTTCTCCGCCCTAACTGTCCCGATTTCTAAGTCTCTACGACGCTAGCAGGGTCCGAGGTTGCCTTTTATCCTCCTCCGAGGATATTATTCGAGGAAGACCGCAGGATCCCGCGAACTCATCTATCGATCCCGAAGAAGGATCGTTTATCCCTCGATCTACGGCTATCTACACGCCCATGCCTTTCTGGAATTGATTTTGTAGACTGTGGATTTTTAGAAGTACAGAATTAAGGAATGTTAACACTGTTTGTGTGTTATTTATCGATCGTAAGGTTGTTTATAACAAGAAGTATTGATGATCTCGGCGCAAAGGTTCGATCAGAAATTAAATTAATTAAATTAATTTCTAATTAATTTTTAATTTTAAATTATTAATTTTAAATTAAATCATCAATACTTTTTGTTATTAACACTGTTTGTTAAGGATATTTCCAATCCTCTCTACATGGAACTACAATGAAATAAATTGAATTCGGCATAGTGTTAAAGTTAATACCAGAAATTTATCTTAGTAATATATATATATTTATCTAATCGCTAACATGAAATATGGCGCACGAATTAAACACATAGATTATTCTGTGTTCATAAAAATAAATAGGAAATACGTAGAATATCAGCGACGAACGTGGGGCTAATTTTTGATCGTAATTTCACTCACGGCGCAAACTAATCCGTATTCTAAATAAGAGGAGATACAGGAGAATAAGAGGGAGAGGGCTAATTGGTATTCTCCTCTCATACTTCAAAGAGCTTGTAATAATGAAACACACCACGGTCTCTCAACTATCGTCCCATTCTCGACTCAAAGGATCATGTTTGCTCTCGCTGACGATCTCATACTCTGCTCTACGGATACACGTCTGTCGGCTTGGCACCATTAACATGATAACAACGATCCATGACTAATATTCTCAAACACTTTCTATCGCTTGTGCGGACGCCGAAATCGAATCGGCTCTTGTCGGATAGTTGACGAACGACATTCCTTGGGAAACCGGAGTTTGTTTCTAGTCGCGCGTATTACAATAACCGTAATAATATACTGCTATCTATCGTTCAGATTAATTCTTTAATTAAGTCTTTGATTAAGTGCTTCAGGTAAAACTATTGTAGAATAGTTTTGTCGAAATAAGAAGAATGTATCTATCCAAATTTCTAGCCATACTTTTTGTACAGGGTGTATAAAAATTATATGTCATGTCAAAACATGTCAAAAAAACTTCCCGAAAAATTGTCCTTGACTGACTTTTTTAGGTTTTGAAGATCAAATTTCATCATTAAAAAACTTTGACCTTCAAAACCTTAAAAAAGTCAGTCAAGAATAAGTTTGCGGGAGGTTTTATACACCCTTCATATAATTTTTGTACACCCTGTACTATCCCTGTAGCCAAAGAAATAAATTTTGCTGAGTCAATAATTGTGAATTAAAAACATTGAAATTTTTATGAATTTTCCATCAGATTCATACAGAACAATGAAACGGTGACTCCGAAACGATTCAGATCAGTTCCACTTCGATCCAATGTTGGAAAGCTAAACATTGTGGAAAAAAACATTGTATGTAGAAGGTGTAGCAATTTGATTGGCTGCTATGTCTTCATCAGCCCGCGAGAGGGTCCGAGCGCGAAATTGATAATCGCGAAAGTGGATAATGGGAACGCATTTCAGACGAACGTGGGCCCCATTCTGGTCTGTATCAATCCTTATACGGACGTCGGGAATCCATTGACCTTAACGAGCACCAGGGCCGTACCGCTGGCGCCTCAGCTGAACAAAGTCGTCCAGGAAGCTGTTCGCCAACAATCGGAGACCGGCTATCCTCAAGCCATTATTCTTTCCGGTAAACAAACACCTTTCACCTTTTTCCTACACGATTACAAAGCAACGAGCCAAGATTTTTTGGAATTTTTTCAGGGACTAGTGGCTCGGGGAAAACTTATGCCTCCATGCTGTTGCTCAGACAGTTGTTCGACGTTGCTGGGGGTGGACCTGAGACCGATGCATTCAAACACCTAGCTGCTGCCTTCACTGTCCTCAGGTCTCTCGGATCGGCGAAGACTGCTACCAATTCGGAGAGCTCTAGGATAGTATGTACACTGTCTTTTGGGATTTCAAGTTTTCATAATTATTAATATTTACGATCGAAATAACAAAAATAAAATGAACAAATAAAAGAAAAAATAATGAACATCTATGTTCAGATCGTATTCAAGAAAAATTAATAAATGCGTCTGGAAATTATTAAACAAAATTAAATTATATTCACTCAAGTTTTGCTGGTTTGTTGGGAAATGATGATACTATAATAATAATTTTAATAGGATGAAAATGTTATATTACCATTCGCAAATTCTTTCCGTTTCCCTATTATTTTAAATTGCATTTATTCTTTCTAATCATAAATGCACCAAATCCGCAGTCTAATGATGCATGTTGACGATGTATGTTCTCTTCAGGGTCACTTCATCGAGGTCCAGGTGACGGACGGCGCTTTGTATAGAACCAAGATTCATTGTTACTTTTTGGACCAGACGAGAGTGATTAGGCCACTGCCAGATGAGAAGAACTATCATATTTTCTATCAGATGCTGGCTGGACTGTCCCACGAGGAACGAGGTAGATTAATAAACATTTCGGAATATATTATACGTTCTAATTCATTGTTACTGTTAGGTAGATTTGTTAAATACATTTTAGAGAGTTTATTGTGAAAGTTACATGAATGTTTCCGTTAGAAAATATTCGACAAATTTATTTCTTTGGAAACATCCGTAAACCTAAAATGTTGATGAAATTGTGGACTCGTTCTTGATTTTAATTGTGACATTTTCGAATTAATAGGTCTTATTAATGTCGTTGTTTGATGTAGTTATTTAACTACGGAGCATCCACAGTGATCCTCATTGCACGATGTTCTAGTGAAACTTAACTTGGAGGGTTACAACTTGAAGAATCTGAGGTATCTCCAACATGGCGACACTAGGCAGGATGAAGCCGAGGATGCCATCAGGTTTCAAGCTTGGAAGGCATGTTTAGGTATGCTGAAAAGTTTTGTATCGTACACTGTTAAACAACAGAAAATTCGTAATACATTAGAACCACATTTTCAAAAAGATTCTATACTGAATAGAAAGTGCATCAATTTATGTGCTTATTAATTTATTAAACAGCTTTCTTATATCTGCTTTCTTATCAAATAGCTTCTGTTAATTCGCTTTACTCTCTCCTATCTCTAACATTCATGATCTATAGTATTTTCCTTGAAAAGAAAAATTCTTTCAATCGATGAACAGAAGCCAAACAGAAATGTCTTTCTTACGTTAATAAATTCAATCAACTGAAACAAATACATTGAAGAACTAAATCACAGGACATTAATTTACATTTTCTCATAAATTTACATTTTTACGTATAATTTTCATGACTGACATTACAATTGAAACCAAAGTGACACACACATCATCACAGAGTAATGAATTAGATTAAAAATATTGTTCTAGGGGTGTTAGGAATACCATTTTTGGACGTAGTCAGAGTCCTAGCTGCAGTGTTGATCCTTGGCAACGTTGGCTTCACGGATCGTCCAGGTGTGGAGGTTGGTGTGATAGGTGAAAATGAACTGGCCTCTGTAGCAGCGCTCTTAGGAGTCCCTCCGCCAGCTCTGCTAAGAGGTCTCACCTCTAGGACACACAATGCTCGCGGACAACTGGTCAAGTCGGTCTGCGACGCGAATATGGTACTGTGTAATTGATTGTTCGTGATTACGCTATAATTATATAAGCTACAATTGCTGCCCTGTTAGTGTCGAACAATGTTGAAGGGTCTTTGTTTACGCAGTCTAACATGACCAGGGACTCGCTGGCGAAAGCGCTCTACTGTCGCACCGTGGCCACCATCGTCCGGAGAGCCAACAGTCTGAAGAGATTAGGCTCCACCCTTGGCACCTTGTCCTCAGACTCGAACGAGTCCGTGCACAACCAGGCTGAGGTCACCAGCCAACATGCTTCGACCATTGGCAGCTCGGCAGGTATAATAATTAACTCATTAATTAATTCTATGGCGAAAATTTCAATCCTGAATCGTATGAAGTGGCGTCAAATATTGGCCATCATTAAGGGGTTTACTCCTTTCCAGAATTGTAAGGGTGCGGTACATGCGCCTTTTGATGAAATTTTAATATGTTATAGATTTCGACATTTTGAACAACTTTTTCCTTTTCCAAGATAGGGGGTCGCTTTTAGTTTTCGAGATATTTGCAAAAGACTATAGCTAATACTGTATTGAATTTTTCGTATTCCTGCAAGCTCCGTTGCAATTTAAGGCTGTATAATTTTTTTGTAAATAGCTTTTTTGTTAATCCCTAAATACTCTTTGGGAGACCCTGTTTTCTGTCAAAAAAAGGTAAACAGTCTTACGTTTCCGCGGAGCTTGCAGGAATGCGAAAAATTCAATACAGTACTCGCAATAGTTTTTTGAAAATATTTGAAAAACTAAAAGCCACCCCCTATATTGGAAAAGGAAAAAGTTGTTCACAATGTGTTGCTGCATAACATATTAAAATTTCATCAAAACCGGAGTTCGCCTTTTCTATATAATTACCCCATATTTTTAGGTATACAAGGCGCAATTTAGATTATTATGAAAATAAGATTAAGAGAATGGAATGAGATAGAGCTAAGCGATTTTTGTGATGCGTAAAAATAAAAACGAGGCCAAGATAAGTCGAGGTTGTACAGTGAATGAAATCCGATTTATGTCCGCAACCAGGTGGCACGGGTTCCAGGAGCATGACAGCGTTGAACAACGCAGTGAGACACGCCACGGACGGGTTCATCGGAATTCTGGACATGTTTGGATTCGAAGATCCTAAGCCAAGCCAGCTGGAGCACCTGTGCATCAATCTCTGCGCGGAAACGATGCAACACTTCTACAACACGCATATCTTCAAGAGCTCGATCGAGAGTTGTCGTGACGAAGGTATCCGGTGCGACGTGGAGGTCGACTACGTCGACAACGTGCCATGTATCGATCTCATTTCCTCCTTGGTAAGTCTCTCGGAAAATAGTATGCGAAGCCTCGCCAATGGTCCACTTTAAACCGGAGATGAGATACTATACGTGAAATGGTATTATCTATTCGAATTGTTGTTTCGTTACACAGCGCACCGGATTGTTGAGCATGCTGGACGTCGAGTGTTCTATCCGAGGTACAGCCGAGAGCTACGTCGCCAAAGTGAAGGTTCAGCACAAACAGAATCCCCGGCTTTTCGAGCCTAGGACCGTCGACTGTAGATCCTTCGGGATCCAACACTTTGCGGGGAGAGTGACTTACGACGCCTCCGATTTCCTAGGTGCGTATTTAGCGGTTACTGATCCTTCTAGCTTCCCGAAATCGACCGTAAAATTCTGAAATTTCTTGGTGCCCAAGGTGGTTCGGAACCCACCTTTATTCTAAACTGTAGGTCCCGTCGCGAAATAATTCTCACGTAAGAATTCAAAAAAGCGACGTTAAATAATAAAAGAAAAATTCTGAAATGTGAAACGTCTCTTTTACGAATATTTGAAAAAAACGTCTAGCTCAAAAGTCTTGCCCTAAAACGCTTTAAAAATTCACTGAACGAAGAGGCGGCTGCAAAGAGGATGTTTGCAGCTAGCAATTGGTATCCGTGAATCTAATTGAACGGTGGGTTTGTTGGTGTGCAAAAGATACGAACAAGGACGTGGTGCCGGACGACTTGGTGGCAGTGTTCTACAAGCACACCTGCAGCTTCGGTTTCGCGACCCACTTGTTCGGCAGCGAGCTGAAAGCGTTGTACGCGAGCGACACGGTGCCCAGAGGCGTCAGCTTCCGGATATCGCCGACCTCCCACACCGACCTGTAAGGCATCACGTTGTATCCTCTATATCTCTCTCTATGTTCACTTTTTTTTATTATTGCTTTAAACTTCAATTGTGGTTTATTTAGCAAGTACAGTATTGTTACATATAGCTTACGTTAAGTTAGGAAAATATAGCTTACGTTAGTTTGAGAAAATTATAAATTATTTTCAGGCCTTTTATATCAGGTTTACGTAAGAAGGAAAAATAATACTTGCCTAAGTTTCGTTCTCAATGTACCACGTTAGATAATTGGAAATGATTTTGTCGGCGCATCGGTTCGATCAAAGCTCTACACACTATAGCTAATTTGTAAGAATACCCAAACGTTTCGATTCGGATTCGAATCATTTGGTTCAAGACCAAATTTGCTATTAAAAATGTTTAATAGTAGAGGAAAAGAAAGGTGGTGTTTCGTCCTAGACCCGTTAGAGGATTCATCAGTATGGTTATCTAGGGGGTCCTGCCTTAGACACAGATGTATACTGATTGGTGACAGATTAATGACTAGCGACTTGATCGAACCGTTGTGCCGATAAAATCATTTCAACAAAAATCCAGTATCACGTTAATTCTCACAGACTGGCCATATAACATGGTTCTTGAAATTCTATTGATTGAAATTACAATGATTGGAACGACGTCTATTAACGAAAACTAAAAAACTCTGGAAATTCCAAGTCCAGTGGCTTACCTTTGTTCTCCACCCCTATCTATCTCTCTTTACCTTTCCTTACGTCTTGCTCCCTTTCTACCCCTATCTCTTGTTCCCTCTCTAGCCCCGTCCCCCTCTATTTATCCCAATAACTTGCCCTCTCTCTTTCCACCCCTACCTCTGTCTATCTACCCGTATTTCTCTCTGTCTGCTGTGGGTATAATGCTCTCTGTCAACCGTAACAGGGCGAAACGAAAATCACAGGAATCGTCGTCGACTGTCTCTGGTTTCAGTTTGAACGGGGACGAGCCAATCTCCACGTTGACTCAGGACTTCCACACGCGGCTGGATAATCTCCTGAGAACTCTCGTCCACGCCAGGCCCCACTTTGTCAGGTGCATTAGAAGCAACGGCACAGAAACCCCGCTGCACCTAGACAGAGGCGTGACTATGCGTCAGATACGATCCCTTCAAGTTCTCGAGACAGTAAATCTAATGGCCGGCGGTACGTCTTGAAACTACTCCCGACGTTCAATTTGCATGCTCGCTCGTCGTCCGACGACGACGTCAGACGTTCACCTGGCTGCGTTTCTTGTCGAACAGCTGTTTGGCTCGCCATATTAAATTATCTTCGGTTATCCTACTCCAGAAAACGTCTATACATTATCCTATTCTATGGACGTCACGCGACATCACTAGCTCCCTGTGAAATTTTCATATTTTTCTTTCGATAGATATTCATTTCACACGTTCTTAAAGAGTGGAACAGGTAAAAGTACTGCAATCAAAAAAAAAAAAGAAGAAAAGTTGTCTCATTCAGTTGCAACAAACTGGAGATAAATGTATTTCTTCTTTTTGTTAATTTGAATGAGTAGAAACATTGATAGAACATAGGTGAAAGTACTGCAATAAAAAAAGAAGAAAAGTTGTCTCAATCATTTGCAAAAAACTAGAGATAAATGTATTTCTTTTTTTTTGTTAATTTGCATGAGTAGAAACATTGATGGAACAACTCTTCAGTTTAGTGATGAACGTAGCTTTAAAAGATTGAGAGTTTAAGAGATAAAATCAATATTTCTTACCGTACATGCAAGAACACAAAGTCCCAGTGTAATTCGTTCAAAGAATAGAGAAAATATTAAGATGACAGTTGCTTTAGAATGTTTGCGAGGCGTCCAGGGTCTCCAACTAGCCAGGATTAAGTTCATTGAGAGCCAGCCGGGTTCCGACTGAATGTCGATGCGAGATTACTAATTCCAGGCAAGGCCGGCGTCAATCGAATGATTTTATAATCGCAGGATACCCCCATCGAATGCGTTTCAAGGCGTTCAACGCCAGGTACAGACTGATTGCGCCTTTCAAGCAGCTACGCCGGGCGGAGGAGCAGGCCGTCGAGGACACCAAGCTCATCCTTCAGAATGCTCAACAGTTGAAGAGCAAATTCGGTGCTAGTACCAGCTGGGCGTTAGGCAAGAGGCACATATTCCTCAGCGAGGGCATTAGGCAGCAGCTCGAGAATCTCAGGTCGGAGACCAGACGGAAAGCTGCTACTGCGATACAGGTAAAGCATCCCTTAAACAATTTTTTTAATGTTATTCCTAATGACGTTTCATTCATCGAGTCACGGTATGTCACAAATTAATAAATTCAATTTTACCAGTTTCTCGTATTTTTTACTATCGGTGTGTCAGCCATCTTTATAATAAGCACCATTAAAGATAGAATCCCAAAAACATTTAATCGTATTGCAAGACTTTTTAGAAAGAGTTTTAATCTCGTTTGTACAATTTAAGGGATGGTAACCATATATTAATTATCGTTAGAAAAAATACATTGTACTTAAGAATACTTGACTGTCGTTAATGTTCAATTGATAGTTTCTGAACGATTGTTGTTGAAAAAAAAATCAATCGCTTGACTGTCATTCTGTCTATCACCAGGCGACGTGGAGGGGTTGGAGGGTGCGAAGAAGATGGCCGTTGAGGAAGTCGACGCTCGGCGTGACTTCCGGTTTGGGTCAGAAGAAGCCACAGCAGCCGACGTCCACGGCCACCGGAACCGTTCAGAGGAACGTAACGACTTCCGGTGGCACTGGAACCGGAACTAGACCAAGGCCACAGCCGATCGCTGGCACACCACCCCCGGATCCGTCGGAGAAGTGTGCGGACCAGAAGATGATCCAACAAACCTGCACCCTCTTTGGTCTGGACCTGGTAAGAACACTTCGAAAACCAACTGTTCAAGCCTTTCGCGTATAATCTGACTAAAACACTCATGGAGAATGATTCAAATATTTTTGGAGAAGAACCCTTGTTAAAACATTTCTAGAAAATGAATCCGATTATGACGATTGTGGAGGACGGTTCTGATTAAAACACTCGACAGGGGAGATTCTGATTAAAACACTTCAAAGGGATGGTTCTGAATAAAATACTTGAAAGGGACGGTTCTGATTGAAGCACTTGAAAGGGATTGTTCTGTTTAAAATCCTTTGAAGGGGTAGTTCTAGCTAACACCTGTGGAAGAGGTGGTTAGGTTAGTTCAGGATAGTGGTTAGGTTTGTACTATTTTAGGATAATAATCCCTATTCCCAGGGGTGGCCTAACGAGTCCAACACTACCCCCCTCAATCGCCATCGAAGGGGAGGGTGTCTATAAGAGGATTCTCCCACCGCCCTTAAACAAAAAAAAGGTTAGGTTCGTCCAAGATGGCGGTTAGGTTTCTAGTATTTTAGGATAATAATCCCCCTCCCCCAGGGGTGGCCTAACGAGTCCAATACTGTCCTCCTCAATCGCCATCGAAGGGGAGGGTGTACATAAGAAGATTCCCCCACCGACCTTAAACAAAAAAAGGTTAGGTTAGTCCAAGAATGTGGTTAGGTTTCTACTATCTTAGGATAATAATATTGACGAGGAGCAATTTTATTTCACATGAAAGTTCGGGGTCTAATTATAATGTTTGATTCGAAGCCGTTCATCGGTGCATGTGTTCAGTATGCAGAAACTTTGTTTCAGGAACGACCGCCCCCAGTGCCACCGAGCAGGAGCTACACAGTGACAGGTAACACGAAATTGGGCTACCCGCAGACGAGGATCATGAAGATGCCATTCCCAGGTAAGAGCCGGGTTGCATCTTCTCCATCTGAAAGACTCGGGCGACACGCTTCTTCTACTCGCTCTTCTTCTGCTTATTCCTCTTTTGTTCTCGTTTCTTTGTCGCTGCGTTCTCTATGTGCGATGCATCTGACGTCCTCCTCGCGAAAGTTTGCTGATGCGGTCTTGTTGGCCGACGAATCCGCTATTGTTCGGAATCGTCGCGATAAAACTTGGATCGCTGATGAAAAGCTTTCTAAACTTGCTCTTCTCGCTTGCGCGGATCTGCTTGGGCTTTTCGAGTATTCTTGCGAACCGAGCTGCCGCGCCTGTTTTGTTTTCCAGCCGATTCCGTCGAGATTCTCTTTCGGTGCCAGTGTTTCCGCTTTGTTTTCAGACTTCTTTTTTTTCGTCTGCGTACTTTAAGCAGTGGGCGGTGCTGATCACGAGGATGATCGCTATTTTCTGCTCGAGTTTGATTATAGTTGACCATGGTGGATCGTTGCTTGTTGGAACGATGACAAAACTTCTACTTTCATTTTCATTGTTCCATTCTATTTCAACTGTGATTGTAGTTTCATTTTAATTCTTGCTTGGCTTTAGCAGTGTCCAAAGAAATTTCCTACAGACCAACCCTAGGGTGTCCTTCAACAAACGACACCCTCTAATTTTATTCCTTTTCATGTTCTAAGTAAGTGTGTAAAATATTAGATTGAATAATGAATGAATTTTTTTTTTTTTATATTATTATTTAATAAAATTTTTTTTGTAATTTAGTAATTTAATTAAAAAATTATGAATTTAATGAAAAATGAAGAAAATAATGGAAAAAAGAAATGTAATAAAAAATAAATTTCCTACAGACCAACCCTAGGGTGTCCCTTAACAAACGAAAGAGTGATAAAATTTTAGGACACCCTTTAATTTTATTCCTTTTCATGTTCTAAGTAAGTGTGTAAAATATTAGAGTGAATAATGAATGAATTTTGTTTTATTTTAATGTAATTTAATAAATTTATTTTTATAATTTAGTGATTTAGTAATTTAATGAAAAAAATGATGAATTTAATGAAAAATAAATTAGAATGAATAAAATTAGAGAGCGTCCTAACATTTTATCGTTCGTTCATTTGTTAAGGGACACCCTAACCGACCCCACCATTTCCATTGGACAAGAAAAACAATTTGTTTTCAGAAGAGGGCGAGGGTGAGGTGGCGCTATTGAAAGGCGAGACAGTTCTGGTGGTTGGTGCGTCCCCGAGACGAGGTCACCTGCTGGTGGAGCACAACAACACTACCTTACACGTGCCCTATCAGTTCATGGAGCTGAAGCCCTGTAATATCAACGTTTGATCGCGTTATTTATTCCGTGTCTGATTATACCATGTACTTCTGTCGCCACTCACCGAGGGGTCGGTGATAGAAAAGAAAGAGTCAAGCGTTCATCGTCGCTAATTAGTCCCGAATGAAGTCTGACAATGGGAATAACACCGGCGAGAAACCCGGGAAATAAAGTTCGGCGCACGATACATCTAGAGGGGGTAGGTCGGCGATTAAACCAGAAAGAAAAATCAGAGGTGGGATTAAGGTGGGCTGCTCCACAGGACACTGAACTTCGTCCTTTAATTAATTACACCGGCCGTTAAGCGAGTTTAACGCGGAAGTCACTACGCCGGTGCTTATCGCTCGTTTGAGACGCTCGTCTACCTACCACCCTCTGCGAGAGTCACGTTCGTCTTCCATGTACATAGATAAGTGCACGCAACAACCTGCGTATTCGAATTAGTAAGCATGTTAGCCGGTAAACGACAGCCAACGGACCCGGCCACTGTTGACAGCGTTGGAGACTCCCTCTAGCATCTAATTTAAAAAAAAAACCAACCCCTTTATCTACTCCCTCCAGCTTACCACCTGAATATTTCATTATTTGCTATTGAAATTATTGGCAGTATTCATTCTTCGGATTAGTTATTATTAAATATTCTAATTTTTATTTCTTTTGTATGAAGTCTATTACCTAATCCACAGACTGTTTATTGCTTATCTATTTCGAAAATTTAGAAGCCAGAGGTGGAAGCCTCGAACGCTGTAAATTGTTAGGTCGTTCGGCAAAGTAATTTCGTTTTTCATGTAGGCATTGCTTCAATTTGTTATTACTTAACCTTATTTTACAGCTGACATTTAGGACGTGATTTCTTGCCTCACAGTGCTTTCTAACTCTTCACGTATTTTTTCTCAATATTTTTTATGGGGTGCAAATTCCACTTTTCCGATTTTGACGAAATTTTTATATGTTATAGATTTCTTCATTTTCAACAACTTTTTCCTTTTCCAATATAGGGGGATAGCTTTTAGTTTTCGAGATATTTGCAAAAGACTATCGCTAATACTGCAGGGATACTAAAAATTCAATACAGTACCAGCAATAGTCTTTTTCAAATATCTCAAAAACTAAAAGCTACCCTCTATATTGGAAAAGGAAAAAGTTGTTCAGAACGTGTTGCTGCATAACATATTAAAATTTCATCAAAATCGGAGTACGCCTTTTCTATATAATTACCAAAAAGTCATATAACTCAATTTCCAAGTTGCCTGAAAAAAATCGCAAGAGATCGAGAACAAAATGTGAGAAACCGATAATGACTTTTCGAACGACCTAATAAGTCTAGAAATTCGCAACAATGTATAAATTTGACCGTGGTCCGGGGCCGGCTCTTAGATTTAGAGATCCAGGAACCTTCGGCCCTTGTCTTATAAAGTCTCGCAGTGTATAAACAATATTTGCCGACGCTCTCCGAGGAGAGACTTTAAAGGGTAACTTTATTGCGTCTAAGAAGAAAGTTGTCAGGAATGAGATTGAGAGATGGGCTCGAACGTCCCCTGGGAAGCGTTTCGAAGATCGTCCTCCTCCCGAGGAAGAGGTGGAGGACAGCTCGGAAGGGTTAAACGATATTTACCAACAGTATTCCTTCGTCTATCTTTGAATTCTTAGTGCCAATTTCTAGAATGAAATCTGTCGCTACTGCACGGTTTAATAACCGGACGATTCCTACCTCTGCCTACTAAAAACTCTGTCACCTTCCAAATAAAGGAAACTGTTAAATTTTCACTGCAAAAGTTACTTGTTGCACCTAGAAGACAGCCGTAGTAACGAATATTATACCTTTTGTGAAGTTTTATCGAGATAATTAAAGTTTCAATCTCTGCAGGGTGCTAAAAAATTTGCTTAAAGTGCTAGAGGGTTGTTCCGCGACTCGTGTACTCGAATGAAATTTTATTTCACAACGAGATTCAACTCTTTACAGTTCAATATTTTCTTATGATACTATAACCTCAATTTTGCAAACGATAATTAAACCATTTGGGAAGTTTTATTAGAAAAATTCAATTTTCTATGATCACAGAGTGCTAAAATTTTTTTTAGAGTACTAGAGGGTAGTTCTAAGCCTCTTGAACTAAAGTTTATTTGAACGCTGGCTTCAAGCCTTATCGGTTGCTGTAATGTAAAAATTAGAATGGATCGATATAATTATTTGTAGATTCATGAATGCGAACCGTGGACGTTAACCTAAATATTCAACCCCTTACACACGAAGCTTCACCCTTCAACCCCTACTTACGATATTATAAATTTAATATATAATCGAAAATTTATTTCAAATTGCTTTCGAATTCACAAACCTAAACATCCATCAGAAAAATTACGTGTTCAATCATCGAAGGGTTGTTAAAAGAAGCTTATTTCTCTAAAAATCATAAAAAAATTTGCTCGATCGTTGAAACACAATAGACCCAGTTCCGACAATATAAATTCGACAAATTTTAAATGAAACGATCGATCTGTGACAGAAGCGACTGTACAGTAATGGCGGCGAAGGGTTAGAAGATTAACGTCTGGTCCCAGATAAGGCAGTCAAAGTGTCGGAAGAAGTGACGGACAGTTTCCGGGAGGCATTATAGATATTGTATTCCAGAGAGATATTATATTTCCGCGAAGAGGGGTCGATCGATTATTCCACCGTGCGCCAACGTGTATTATATTAGGTATCGTGAAACAGCGTCGACAGTAGCTCTACAGGATAGTCTCCCTAAACGACATTATGCTATCATTCTATCCGCGATAATCGTAACGCAACAGTTCTAGAAGTGAAACTCGGGGTGAGGTAGACATACGACCGCTTTGTAGATACACACGGAACTCGTTCAGTTCGGAACGATAAGCGTCCGTCTAGAGAGAAAGAGAGAACTTGCTCGCCCTAGAAACTCTCGAGAGCAGCGTCTCGAGGACTGTACATACAAGTATGTATGCCGATGTTACGCGGCTTACGGATACCGGAAGTTGAACGCGCATAGGTAGCTGTAACCGCGTTCAGAACTTTTCGAATAAAATGTAAGCGTCTTTGGAAATGATTGTCGGCGTTCCCTGCGTTTCTCTGAATAATGATCCATCCGTCTCTTCCATCGGCCTCGCCCTTTATTAACGTTCTCTCCGAAATGATTGCCTTTGTTTCTCGCTAACTAGACTCCCTTCGATCAAGAGTGTAGCTCTAAGCTTGAATTTTCAGAACCACTTATCTCAAGATTATAGCACTTGTTAATTATTTACTTTAGAGGCTTCTTCACCGATTTTGATCACCTAGAAATATGTTGTGAAGGACATCATTCTGAACAACTTCTTCCTATACATGTTACCGCCGATTGGTTTTAGTTTCTGAGATATTTGCAAAAAACTATTGCTAATACTATATTGAATTTTTCGTATTCCTGCACGCTCCGTGGCAACAAATTATTCCTTTCTACTTTCTAATTTTCAGACCCATTTTGCTCAAGATTATAACACTTGCTACTTATTTACTTTAGGGGCTTCCTCACCGATTTTGATGACCTTGAAATATGTTGTGGAAGACATCATTCTGAACAACTTTTTCCTATACATGTTACCTTCGCTCGGTTTTAGTTTTCGAGATGTTTGAAAAAAACTATTACTCATACTATATTGAATTTTTTGTATTCCTGCATATTCCGTGGCAAAGAATTATTCCTATCTACTTTATTAGCGAGAAGTGTTTTTATTTTAAACTTGTGGATTTTATTTCTTTTTTAATTATACATTACTTTGCAGGATATTCCATACATAGGACCAACATGTATCCTCGAAATCCTATGAAAGTTAGGCGGCGGATCTGCGTTTATGGGACCGGGTGAAGTGGTGTTTACAAGAAGTTGGTCGCATAATTCTATTCGCCAGGGTTCCCAAGACGGTTTTCGTGTCAAAGGGCGTGAGAGCTCGTCGCCGGCAGCCGATTAACACGCGGCTGGTTGCACGCGCCATGCGCACACGTGGCTCGAGTGCACGTTGCAGGTGCACGCGTCGTTGCACCGCTGCACAGCGCCACGCGAAATTATGTCGCCCAGCAAGTTCATAATAACACGATTCGTCGTAGCCCCGTCGGCCGATTTCCGTTCGTGTGCCAGCCGTTTTAACGAGCGACGACTCTATGAATCCGGCGATAATTAGCTTTTAATTAAAATCGCGGCCCGATTACGCAACCCGGCCAACTCGTTTCCGCATCGACGACTGCGTTTCGGTTAATTGTTTAGCGGCCGCCATGCGATACGGCGAATCAATGGTAACTCCGCATCAGAATTGTTGTACATTGTCTCTGGCGATCATCAGTCCAGTTTTACCCCGGATCATTTCTATTCTATGTAATCTTTTTTTGGTAATTATGTAGAAAAGGTATGCCTACTCTGATTTTAATGAAATTTTAATATGTTGTAGATTTCGACATTTTTAACAACTTTTTCCTTTTCCAATATAGGGTGGTCGCTTTTAGTTTTCGAGATATTTGCAAAAGGCTATCGCTAATACTGTATTGAATTTTTCGTATTCCTGCATGCTACAGTATTAGCGATAGTTTTTTTCAAATATCTCGAGAACTAAAAGCGACCACCCTATATTGCAAAAGGAAAAAGTTGTTCAAAATGTCGAAATGTATAACATATTTAAATTTCATCAAAATCGGAGTACTCAGACCTTTTCTATATAATTACCCTTTTTTACATTGTGCAAATCGAATTGATTCTACTTTCTCATACAACAGTGAAGCTTTTTACAATTTATAGAACACATATAAATTTAATACTATTAAAACTGTTTTGCAGAATGGTATTGATAATTGTAATAAATGATTCAAATGAAAGGAATTCAATGAATTTTAAACTAAAAGTATTTTAACTTTTTATCCAAACATTAATGTAATTTCTTTTTTAGATGAATGTTAGTGTCTAATTCCGTGTGTAGTTGTTCAAAGAATTGGAGTGGATGATTCGTGAATTAAGCTTGATGGCCGTCCATTCTTTCCGAGTGTTTTATCTCCTTGGCATCGTTGTTTTCCCCTTCGTCAGATTTCTATTTCGACGAGCGAGGCTCGTCTCCTGTCCCATTGTCTTTCCTTCGACGAGACGATGTCTGAGCGAGTTAAAGGCCGTGTTTCATCGCGACACTCGCGCACATGAGAGAGCAGAGGACGTCCTGGCACACGGATGTTCCTCGTTTCCGGGACGTTCGCCGCCGCGGAAGAATGTTCGTCGCGCCGGAAACCGGGAATAAGAATTCCTCGGTGTCAGTCGCACGCCGGAAACGAGTCGTTCGAGCGCGAGGTATGCGTCAATATGCGAGATGTTCCCTTGTTTCGAGATCTCTTGACGTGCCCGGATGTCCCTCGACGGAAGATTCGCTAAACTGGCGGAGGTAAATCCATAGCCTGCCGACGCGAACGTCTGTGATCCAGAAATTATGTTCAAACTTGTCTCAGCCTCTTTGGCAATCCTCATTCTATTCTACAAATAAAGTCTGCTGATTAAAGTGTTTGTAATTTAGAAATTAAACTAGCCAAAATTTTTTCTTTTAGAAAAAAAAACTGGCCAAAATTATTTTACAGCAGAAAACAAATCCTCTGGTGTTGTTTCGTTACAAAATTACATTTTTCCTTTTGTTTGAACGTATCAGGTGTATTGCTAAATTAAAACAGTATTTACATACAATAAATTTAACAGTGGGGCATTTTTACTAAAAAGCTGGCCAAAATTATTTTACAGTAGAAAACAAATCCTCTGGTGTTGTTTCGTTACAAAATTACATTTTTCCTTTTGTTTGAACATATCAGGTGTATTGCTAAATTAAAACAGTATTTACATACAATAAATTTAACAGTGGGGCATTTTTACTAAAAAGCTGGTCAAAATTATTTTACAGTAGAAAACAAGTCCACTGGTGTTGTTTCATTACAAAATTACTTTTGTTTGAGCATATCAGGTGTATTGCTTAATTAAAATAGTATTTACGTACAATAAATTTACACTAGGGAAACAATTGAATAAACATAAATTCATGTTTGTACAATATAAATGTTAAAAAAATTAAATCATTTTAAGAACTATTATATTAATTCATTATTTAATTTAATCACAGATACGAGAACGTATAAGGAGAACATATTTGTATTTTCTTACCGAATATTAATAATTTTCTTTGCGAGTGAGATTTGTGTAAGCGTTCAAGAGTAAAATTGCGAGATAGATGGAAGAATTTGTTGGGTTTGCGAGGACGCAATGATAAAAAAAAATGGCAGAAGGTTGAACTGAAAAGGGCGTCGCAGTGGTTTTCATAAGACACACCAGGGCAAGCCAGTTATTTCGAGCGTTAAAAAATTCATAGGAACGGTTTATGACGGTCGTTTCACACGTTCCCGCGAGATATCGTCGATAATCGCGAAGCGGATTCCGCGAGCTGCGAACCCGTCTCCGTTAGGAAAGTCTGCCGCGGCACGATAAGGAAAATCTCCGCGGCGCTGTCCTGAAAAATGAGTATCGCGCCGTCCACCGCGCAGATTTCGCGAAAAGGAGCCCAGATAAATACTCGTTTACGTCGACTTTGTTTCCGCGGTCCCTAGGCACCGGGATTAAAAATCGTCGAACGAAACGCCACACGGTGCCGCAGAAACGTGTGCCGTCGGGATTTAATGCGAGCTTTTAATTAAACGAGGAAACAAGGGATATCCGAGCCACACTGTGCTAGATGTTTCCAGATTTTTAATATAACTAGGTTTCTCTGTTTCATACTCTTCGGAGAAACCTGCAGTTTTCCATTGAAATCATTTAAAGCGAACGCAATTAGACTTCTCCGAGATTGGCCAATATTTCTCATATATATAATAAGCACTATTACAAACACTCAGAGTATAACTTTATCTAGATCGACAAATTGTAAATAACTTAAATTGATGTTTTAAATTTAAATTTTTAATTTAAACATCAACTCGAAACATCATTGATGTTTTAAATTTAAATTTTAAATTTAAACATCAATTTAAGTTACTCAGACTATGTTATAAAAATTTCACTACAACACCGAATCATAAATATTCCGGTTTGACAATTGACAAAAAAAAATATTGCAACACAGCTGTGTAAAAATACCGTAGAAAAGAGAAATTATAGCACACGTACTTGCTGTGGCAAAGAAATTGTTTTTTAACTGAATAATAAGGAGTTACAGAAAATTAAGTTTTGTAATACCAATGGATATGATCAGCTGCGAATTTCTATTAATTGTTCGAGGCTTGTCAAGAGTCTTCGACGCTTTAAATTTTTTTACAGACCCTCTAATTTAGATAATATTTATTATAACTTGTCGAAATTAGAATGCAGGCTTATTATTTATATGCAGCCTAAAGAAACAACAAAGCAATTTTGCAATTTATAAAATTTTTCTCAACGTTTTGATCCGATTCTGGATCCTTTTCAAGAGAATTTTGCGTCTGAAAAATACGGAATCATGTTCGAACACATTGCAAAAGGATTTCCGTTGGTTCGAAAATGTTGGACTTGCTAGAAATCATTTTCCGTCACTTTGCACGGGTTCGCAAATCGACCGAGGACCGGAAGGGTGCAGAAAATCGTCAGAAATGCAGGCGTGCCGCGCTTTGAAGCGAAATTAGAGCGTCAGAGATCAAACGGCGGACGTTAAACGGCGCCACCATGGCTGGTAACGCGACTGCAACGCGAATAAACTCTCTGATCCGAAGACAATCATCGTCGCAGTTCACCGCAAAGGATCAACGGCGAGCTAGGCGTCATAAATCCTCGGAAGAATCGGCCGCAAATCAGGGTACCGGCATAGACGTGCTCGCACAGCGACCGCAAACGTGTCGGTCCAGTCGCTGCCGCGACGTGGACGTCGACGGTGGCCGGTTTGACAGCGAGATTTTTTTTCCACCAACGAGTTCGGTTGTTTGCGGCACGGGACAACCACGGGAGAGAGCGAGACAGGAGTTCGATCGAATTTGGAGCTGCGTCACGACCCCCCGTGTACAACGAAATAACCTTCGGCCGCTTCGATTTGCATTTCAATCGGCCGCTCTAACGTTTCGCTCGATCCCCACCCTATCGGAAAAAAATTCCGGCCGTGTACCCTAGCTCATGATCATCCTCCGAAAACATTATCTTCTTGATTAGCTTCAGGAACACTCGAAAGCTTCAGTTGTAAAAAAATCGTAAAATCACTCTATTCTTTTTTTTTAATTTTTTACGCATGGAATAGTGGACAACAATTCTGAAAAAATTACCTGGTACGTGCTTCGAGTGCTATATCTCAACTTTTTTCAGAGGAAAAATTGATCATTCGAATTTTTTCATTGTAGCTACTTCTCTGGTTTTGGCTGGAAGAATGAAACTTGACATAAAGTAGCTTCTATACATTGATACCGATTTTCTTGGAAAAATTCACAATTTAGAAGTTAATTTATATAATTAATTAAACACCTATTTCGGAATTATACAAATTTCAACCCCTAAGGAGGTGAAACTTTTGTATGAGGAACATTTTATTTGTAGTCAGATTTGCTTGAAACTTTATCTGAATGTTCTTTGACATAATTAATCAAACACCTATTTCGGCATTTTAAAAAATTCATCCCCTAAGGGGGTGAAAAGGGGTTGCAACGTTTGTATGTCGGATATATTGTTCGTGGTCTGATTTACATCATACTTGGTCTTAATATTCATTGATACAATCTGAATGGGGTGAATGAGGTGTGAAAAGGTTTTATGGAGAAACAATATCAATTTTCGAGGGCATTAAACAGTTTCCTACTAAACATTTAAGTATGAGATATTATATTAATTTCATATTCACGCTTCAGCTCCGAGTGCGAAGGGTTGATCGAACGTTTTAAAAAATGATAGAAACACTAACATTTTCGAAGAATTTTCAATCGGAACGAGTGTTCTGAAATTTGCGAGTAGGAAACAAAGTTGCAGTTGGATATTGAATTGAAGGATGTGTACGGAGGGCGATAATGGGTTTTCACGGGTGCACGGATTTCAGGCGACGCATATTGTCCTTCATGCGACGAAACGAGCCGAAAACCAGAAGCACACTCGGAATTTTTGTTTGTGGATGCAGTCGGCGCGCGCGTGCATGTGCATCGGCAGAGGAACAGGGTCAACGCCGTGCATTGTTCCTCCGGGAACTCCATTATCCGTCATTAAACTCGTTCACCTGTGTTCGTTATTTTACTCTCGATCGTGCACGCCTCTCTGTTCACCCTTGTTGTATATCTATACTGTACTTGTAACGAGCAGCACACCGTCACGGTCTGCGTGGAATATTTTCGGTAGCAATTTGGAGCATTGCGCGCGGTCACGAATTTCAAATAAAATTGAGTAGCCGACTCGTCGAAATTAGCGGGTCATTTTCGCGGTCGAATTAAGTGGGGTCCAGAGATTTTCGGGTTCGAATTGTTCGCGTCATATCTTTGGCCACCTAGCAAACGATAAGTCAATTCCTTGAATGTTCTCAGATCAAAGAATAATTTTCTGTTCATTGGAAACGGTAGAAAAGTTATAAAACAGTTTTCACGTCTGTCAACAAATAGTTAGGAGAGAAGAGAGCAATTTATTCTGTCCCTTAAAAAGAGTAAGGAAATAAGAGAACAATTTTTTGCGCTTTAGAACAAGGGAATAAATTAAGCATCAATTTCTACGCTCGCTGAAAACGCAAAATAATAAGAGAATAATTTTTGTGCTCATTAGTGAGATAGGAAAATGAAAGTATAATTTTTGTTATTACTAAAAACTTTTTACTAAAAAGCTAGAAAAACAATGGGCTAATTTGAGGAAATAGAAAAGTAAGAGAACATTTTTAATGATTACTAAAAAGAATAAAACACGTGTAGTAAAGGGAACCAATTTCCACGGTTATTAAAATTATTAAAACAATAGGATAATAATGTCTACGTTCCACAAAGAAATCTCTAAAAATGTGGGAACGATTTTCGTGCTTATTAAAGAGACAGAAACATGGCAGAACATTTTCGATCGTTTGTATCCGAATAAAATGATACGAATAAAGGTGAATTAAATGCGTTTTAATACCGTCGTGTGTTAATAGAGTCGAGCAAAATACCGATCGACATGTCACACCGATGACGTCGATACACTCTTTCGCAATCATCGGGATCGATCAAAATCGAAACGATCGAAGCGCTCGCGTGACAGGAGATATGGAATTCGCAGCGGGAGATTGAAGACTGCTTGACGTTCAATACTAATTCGGGGGTTGAAATTAATTAGCCGTGGCCTAATTTATCGTAACGCTGCGATTTCGAGCAATTTACGCGACAGTTAATGGGAAATCCGGCGCCAGGTGAGAATTTGTAATTTCATGTTAATGTAATTTCAATAAGAGGGATTATCGGGTTTCGCGATTGTGTCATCGCGAATTGTCGGCTCGAATTAAATGATCCGTGAACATATCGATATAATCGAGATCGGAGGCTCTGGGCGTACGCGTAATCTTAAGCAACACGGTTTGTCACACTGTTTCTCCCTGCAGCCGTGCTGCGAGCTACGAGCTCGCAAGCTGCAAGAGCGCAACATGTTGCATGGCAATTACCAGTTCGTTTAACGAGTCACGGGACAATTTTCTTTCGCGAGGTCTTTCATGCGGCCTCGATTAAAATTTCCCTTTCGTTGCTATTAATTTATTCGATTCTGACACGGAACCTCGCGTGCGATATCCTCGTATCTTTAGAGATTAACTAACTGACTTTCATAATTTCGGGACCGAGTGGTTACGAAGGCATTAGTTTGGTGAAATATAAAACAGTAATAAATTCAGAACAATTCAAGAATATCGTCAAGTCGTTAAGGGATGAAATCCCGCTTCCCACAATCGCGGTCAATATTGAATTTTTATATAAAAAATTATTATACATGAAATTTATATAGAAAAATTAATGTTGCGAATAGAATTGTTGCAGAATATTTTTATTTTCCAGAAAGATTCCGTAGTCGAACGATTATTTCGAGTATAAAAGTGCACGGGTATGATCGCGCTGCCCGAGGCAATAGATCAGCTTCGATAAAGAGGAATTTCGTGAAATCAAAATTACGTGCGGCCCGGCCGAGATAACCGGTCGAATTTGCATTCCGATAGAGAAAGTTTCTTGCCGGGCTTCGTGCAACTGACCGGCAAAAAGCGCGGAATTATCGCGACGGTGTGCGGCCCGCGTCGTATTGTGCGGGCAATCGAGCTTTAAGCTACCATCGCGTCGATCGATCACCTCCTCTGAAAAGCCTTCTTCCTCTCCTCGTTTTCGGACCCCATCCACCGGTCTAATTGGACAGGTTAGCCGCCCGTTAATTTTCCACCTTTTTCCCCGGGATGAATCGATCAAATCAGGAATGAATACCGCTCCATAGATTCGCAATTCTTCCAATTTTATAGCCCCCGCTCCCGTCGAGTTTGAAATGTTTGAAGTAGATCCGCGCAAGGCCGTCCGCCTCATCGAGTCTTCGTCAACCCAAAAAATTTCGGTCGCTCCAATTACCGATTAATTCTCGCTCCAAATTAATTACCAATTATACACTCGGACCAATCGCGATTTTATCGAATCTTAAGCGAGTTTAATTCTGCGTTAAGGCGCGGATACGATTAGTCGAAAGTAGATTCGATTTTAGCGAGTCTGATGTGAACTCTCCATTAAATCATTCTAATGATATCTTACATTCCGTATTGATTAAAGTAAAATTTACACAGCCGTGTTAAGAGAATAGAAAAAAGAAAAAATATAACATGGTTCTCTTTACACAATATTTCGCAATATTTTTTCAATTTATATTGTATATAAATATTATTTTCCAGACGCAGAAATATCTCTCTTGAGAATGATCCACATAGGGATCGAAACGTCGAGATAAATATATATATATTATATAAATTGTATAAAATAAATAAAATTAATAAATAGAAATTAAAATTTATAGAATTATATATTATAGAATTTAAAATAAAATTATATAAATAGAATATAATATAGTAAATAAAAATAATCGCAAATTTGCTGTTTTCTATAATTGATCGAACTGTGCGCCGAAACCACAAAAAACAAATTCATAAATAAACACATAAACAATTCTTTCCACTTCTTTTTCTATAAATCTGCTCCGAAAAATTTTGATTCGCACACAAAAATTTCGATAACGAATTCGATAAGAGAGTAACAACCATAGTGGACACGTTGGTGTATCAATTAAAAATATCGATAAAACGCGAATAAAAATGTTACAAAAGTGTAACTACTTTTCTACGAGCTCCGTTAATTCCGTGGAAATAGTCGCAATCCAACATTTACAAAACTGAAACCGCTAAAACTGATCCGCCATTAATTGCAGAAAATTCCAGTGTCAAATTTCAGCATTTCCAGCGCTGACAGCCTCCTTTACTAATTCACTGTTCCAGTGGCTCAAACCGCGTCGCTAATCGGGGGCGGTTGTACCCAGCGAAATTCTATAGACTGAACGTATCGTTACGAGTTTCCGTGATGCGGGATAACAAACGTGAATTACACGCGTGCGTGTGTCTGCTGGTGTCGGACCCGCTTTTATAATCTTCGAAACATTCCCAGAGACTGGTGCAGCGGTGGGAAAGGGAAGTAAATAGGGAGGGGTAAACACATCTATGAAACGAAAGGGATAATGTTATCGCGGCCGGCACGTTGTAAACATATCCAGGCACGCGTAAACTTCGCCAAGTGATTGTTCGATGGGAAGGAGCTCGATGAACCGACCTCGATTTTCAATTAAACTCGAGAGATTTCCGTGGACACGCCCGCGCAAGGTATGCTGCCTTCAATCAACCACCCCTTTCTTTACCCCTAGAAACGTATTATAATAAAGAAACTATTTTATTCGCGAAGCTCGACGAAGCAACACCCGCATCACGATAAGTGAAAGTAAAGTTCGTGGATACATTCTTGTATTAAACCAGGACTACGACATACCACTTGGATGGCTTAAATTAATTTGTAAAATTGCTTTACAGCAAAAATCTTAAAAGCATAAAAATCTATTAACTGAAGGAGCAACCCTTAGTAAATCAGCGTGGGGGTGTGTGCCAAAAATTCCTATACCGTTGGGCCGAAATCATTAGTAAATATCCTGATACAATATTAAGGGTTAAAAATCTATCAACTGAAGGAGCAACCCTCAGAAAATCAACGTGGGGGTGTGTGCCAGAAATTCCTATACTGTTGGGCCGCAATCATTAATAATTTTCCTGATACAATATTAATGGTTAAAAATCTATCAACTGAAGGAGCAACCCTCAGAAAATCAGCGTGGGGGTGTGTGCCGAAAATTTCTACACCGTTGGGCCTAAATTATTAATCATTTCCATGATACAATATTCAGGGTTAAAAATCTATCAATTGAAGGAGCAACTCTCAGAAAATCAGCGCGAGGGTGTGTGGCAGAAATTCGAATACCGTTGCGCCGAAATCATTAGTAATTTTCCTGATACAATATTAAGGGTTAAAAATCTATCAACTGAAGGAGCAACCCTCAGAAAATCAACGTGGGGGTGTGTGCCAGAAATTCGAATACCGTTGCGCCGAAATCATTAGTAATTTTCCTGATGCAATATTAAGGGTTAAAAATCTGTCAACTAAGGAGCAACCCTTAGTAAATCAGCTTGGGGTGTGCCAGAAATTCGAATACCGTTTCGCAGCCGAGGTATGCGCGAACTAGGGGGCGGGTCGGGTTCATCGGCGTCTCATGAAAGATACACACCCGCCGGCCGACTAATTTCCCACCCCCTTT
Source organism: Lasioglossum zephyrum (assembly GCA_028455615.1). Taxonomy (NCBI): domain Eukaryota; kingdom Metazoa; phylum Arthropoda; class Insecta; order Hymenoptera; family Halictidae; genus Lasioglossum; species Lasioglossum zephyrum. The sequence goes on along the minus strand of CM052320.1, from coordinate 10,153,697 downwards.
ACGGAGCCTAATGCAGCGGGTGTCTAACTCAAATAACCGTCCATCGAATATTCATCGTTGGTATCGGGTGGACTGGCGGAAAGTTGTACGTCCGTGTGTTGACCCGGCAATCGATAAATTCGCGATCGCTCGGCTAGAAATACGTCTGCGAATTCAAAAGGAATCTGCGAACGTGGGCGGCGGGGGGTGAAATCGAAGGAAAGGGGATGGGATCGGAACAGAAAAGTTCGGAGACTTTGTCATTTTTATCGGCAGACCCGATATCCACGTCTGGTGATTGGCTCGCGAAACTTTTCTGATCTGTCTTCCGTCTGCCTTCAGAATCGTTCCACCCCCACCGCTGTTCAGTTTCTTTCACCCCCTTTTTTCTCGTTGCATCTAAATCAAGAGATCTGTTTCGGGACACCCGTTAGAACGCTTTTTTCGTTTCTTCGACGTGGTCTGTGTACTTTTAATATCTTTGAAAAATCAGACCCTTTCCACCCTTTATAGGGCGGAGCCACTTGTAAGCGGCGATTTCATAAAAACACGGTTAGCACGGGAATATAGGGTGAAGGTACCAGTTACCGTGACCTAGCTAAATCAAACTTTTTAGAAATCAATAAAAATAACACGAAGTACCTATACTTTATTTTTAAAAATAAAATCTATGTTTTTTCCTTCGTATATAAATCGAAAGTATAAATAAAACACTTATTCCCCGAGGCGACGCAGGTGAAAAATATTTATACAAAAATGGTCGGTGAAATTTAACGTAATCGTGCATTCTGGGATTTTTAAACATTCATTTTGTGAATATTAGAATTGAAATCTAGACGAGTACTTACATTTTCCAGGATAATTCTATCGCCGGAGAATATTTCTTGTTTATTTCAGGTTTGTTTGCAACTTCCGTAGCGAAGCGTTTTCCAGAGAGAAATTTTCTAGTCAAACCGGTGAACGTTTTTACTGTTTTCTCTGTTTTCAAAAACTTTAGGGGGAAAAAAGAAGGATAAAAAGCTTGGTACACACGTGCGGATTGCTAGAATTTCGAACTGTGCAGACTTCGTTTCGGTATCGAAGCAATTTAGTCCGACTAAAAATAAAATGGGAAAAAGTTTGTTCAATTTTCATTTGGCGCTTTCATTCAATTTCCTTTAATTTCACTTTATTTTGCTGTCTTCTAATTCGATTCTTTATTTGGACGGTACAGAACTGGTTTTACATTTCGTAGGTTTTTGTGGAATATCTATTTCCGGTCAAGTTATTAATCGTCGAATTAAAATTGTTCAGCCAACTTTAATGTTTCGACGGACGTTCGAAGTGCCGTCCTTTTTTCATCTTCTATATCGTGCAAATTTACCTCGAAAAAAAAAACATCATCAATTTAAAGTGAGTCCAGATTTAATGATGTACTGATGATGTGAATTTAAATATTACGGATATTTCACCTTTTAGGAACAAATGTAAATCATGCTTAAAAAATCGCATAAAAATTCTTTATTTGAATCACTCAATAGAAACGATTTCTTCGTGTACAAACCTGGTTGGGCAAACTTCTCGCTTTCGAAGGATCTGTAAAGCAAAAGAAACGGAAGGAAGGGTGCGGCAGTAACGAGTCGAAAAACATTTTCTAACCGCTCTCATTTATTTGGTAACTCATAGATATACACGTTAACGTCTCTTAAACCTAGAGAAAATGGAAACGTAAGAGGACTGCGTGTCCCGTAAACCCGGGCAAAAAACGGGCGCGTTCGCCGAGCCGCGAACGTCCTAAATCATTAGAAAAATACACAGCTTACGCGCAAATCCTTTCAACTGAATCGTCGATGTTCCGAACTTATCTCGCGCTTAATGACGTTGCTCTTCGTTCCCCTAGGCATGTGTTAGTGTGTGTATATGTGTATCTGTGTGTCTGTATAATCTGTCCATGTGTGTCTCTTTATCTGTATATATTTATATATGTGATGCATGTACATATCCGGCGTATATCTGTGTATATGTGTGTCAGAGTACGTGTGCGTGAAATGCGCGTGACGCTCGGCACCGCGTTCCTTTCGCGGCCGCTCTCTGTCGATTAAATCGTGCGGAAGCGTTAAATTAATTCATCCCGACGTGTTCGCTCATTTACAGGTTTTTCTACTTTGCGATTCCAACGCCGAAAACGCCGGCCCGAAAGCTTTGCCCCGAATCGAGCTTCCACTCTCGGTTAGCTTTGGATGGACAACTCTCTCTCTCTCCTTTTTCTGTTTCATGCTTGCCTCGTCTATCTCTCTTACTCTTTCATTCTCACACTCTCTCGCACACACCACTGCTCGCTGTTGGTTTAATTTTCGATTAACGCGTCAACCAACCCCTGCCAATTTCCCTCGACCCACCTTCATTCATTATTTCCTTTGGCGAAAATTCGACTCGCGAGCGAAACCGATACTTGATCCGCGGTTCGTCGTTCTCGCGATACTTCCCGAAGATTTTCGCACTGTAATCGACTTCTCGGCCAATCAGTATTGTCCGCGTTTGTCGGCAAGAAGTGTTAAAAAATTATTAGAAATAGTTCACAATTATGAAAGGATTCAATTGATTTGAAAACCTAGGCAAATAGCCAACAAAGTTTAATCTAAATTTTCTTTAGAACTCTAAATAATTGTTCATTTTAGAAAAAATATTAAAAACAACTTATTTATCAATTTATTTATTTAAAATTGTCGATCGAGATAAAAGGAAACAGTTATTAAAAACAACATTAGAAATAGTTCACCCTTTTGAAAGGATTTGGATTGATTAGAAAACCTAGGCAAATCGCCAACAAAGAATTGAATTGATTCAATGATAGTTTCTTCCTTCCACGAAGGTGATTTTTAACAGTGTGTTTTAATATTAATTATCTTTAGAACTCTAAATAATTGTTCATTTCGGAAACATTAAAAACAATTTATTTATTTAAAAATTGTCGATCGAGATTAAAGGAAACAGTTATTAAAAACAACCTCCGATACAAAAAGCAGGATATTACTGATTAGCCAGCACAATCGATAGTCCACAGCCGATACCGACACTTCGTTAAATCTTTCCAGTACTTCTAGTTTTCCCGACGGCCTCGGAAATCTCGGATTCCGACTCGGAGAAGGAAGTTCGTCGTTTTAATTCGGCCACGGATCGGTGAATCGGACATCTCCGAAAAAATCCTGTAGAAATCAACTCGAAGGAGTCTCGTTGAGCCCTGAAGGATCCTCGAGAGGGCTCGCGCGAGCACATCGGTAGCATCGAGGAGAGTCGTTTCGCCGTTGTCGAACAATAGGAACGATCCCGAAGTTGTTCGCAGAATTTCTGGGAGCGGAACGATCTATATGTACAGAAATACAGGGTGTCCTGTGGCGGTGAGTTCGGTCAGAAATTCTACCAGGGATCGAAATAAATGATTAACCATTTGTAACCTCTTCGAAAAAAAACATCCTGTTCGATTTACATTTTCGTTTAAGAAATTAATCCCTGAAAAGTGTAGAAGAAAATTTGTCGTCGAGCAGTGCTTCGAGAAAATTCAGTATGAAAATTCATCGGGCTATCGTGCTTTGGTGTAGTATTTACAGGAAGTAGATCAAGCCACCTTTGATCAGACGCGTCAAAACGATTTCTATTGAACGGCACGCTTGCTCGAGGAATTTTCAAATTTCATTTCCTCGGTGAATTTTTTTCTTTCATTTTCTCGACTGATTTTGTGCATCCAGATAGTTTTTTCTAGTGATTTCTGGAAACACCCTGTAAAATTCGACGGAAATCGAGGCTCGTTGATGCGCTCACGCACCCCCGCGAAAGGAATGGGGCCGAGAGGCGACCGATGGACACAATGAACATGGTACACGTGGCTTCGTTGATATGTTCTACTTAATGTCGAAATCTTATTATTGTACGGCCGCTCTGGTAACACTCAACAAATTCGCCGAGGGGTTTTCTTTTCGGGGAATCTAGAGGATGACTCCCCTTCTGCCACCCCTCTCCTCTCGTCGGATTTATACAGATGATGAAAGGAAATTCCCACTCTTACACGGACAATCATCGCTTTGATATAATTTCTTCGTGGCTCCGGGCTGCAGCGAGTAGCCTCGTAATGCGAATAAATCTTCGGCTCGACTCGACTTGTCTCTCCCTTCTCCCTTGCTCTCTCGTTTCTCTCCCTCTTTAGCTGTCTTTCTCTCTTTCTCTTTTTGCTAAGCTAACTCGCGGCGAGATTGGATTCTCGATTTCCTTTTCGCGAGGCTTTACGTATGACGGGCGGTCGGTTCGCCTAAGGGGAAGATGGAGGGGATGGAGCAACAGAGATTTGTAGGGGTGGTTTGGCGGTTTGCTCTTGGAGAGGGTTGCTCTTTTTTTGGGTTGTTCTCTTGTTTCGTCAGTCAGAAAGATGTTCTTTTATGTGTGCGACTACATTCTCCACCAGAGAGCTACTACTCTTTCTGTCCTCGAAAAAGCCAATTTGGTTTTCCTTATCAATCTATTTTTCTAAGACCATTTCTCTCAGGGGAGGAAACTATGTTTTCTGTCTAAAAAGAGCTCGTTACCTTCGTGAAAGAGCAACTCCGTTTTTCTTCACAAAAGAGTCAAAGATTTCCAGATGTTAACAGCTCTTTCGTGAAGTTTACTGCAACCGTCTGTACATTAACATTTCAATATTGTCTCGTCTCACATGAAAACTTGCGAATCATTATTTAAGCGATGTTGCCCACAGTTAGTGTTATTACAGTGAAGCTGGAGGAAGATTGTGTTTTATTTACAAGTACGCGATTAATGACTCGACACCTCGTGAATAAGATCTGTTCTTTCGAACTGGTTTTCTGTAGGAAGAGTATTACACTATTTCGACGGAATTGTGGAATGAAGTAATAACATTGATAAAATTAATGGAAGAATGATCGTGACAAAAATACGTTCGTATTAAATCTTCTATTCCAATGTTCAAGTAAGACTCATAAATTAAATAGACGAACAATAGAAAATTAAATTACGAATGTGGTACGTCCTGACACACAATATGGCGACAACGATACATTCTTAAAAAATCCAATCCAAAAATCAATATCTAATTACAAAGAAAAAATCGATGGCTACCACAACCAAATAAAAGACTCGAAAATTAAATAGACGAACAAGATAAAATTAAATGACAAATGTGGTACGTCCTGACACACAAAATATGGCGACAACGATACACTCTTAAAAAATCCAATCCAAAAATCAATATCTAATTACAAACGAAAAATCGATGACTACCACAACCAAATAAAATGTAACAAATCAATAATAAAATACATTAGATATCTTTTAGTGTACACATAAAATGTAGCACGGGTCGGTCGAGACCCAGCTAGGCTCTGTACCTATCTACCACTCCACAGTCCAAAATAAAACGATTTTATCTTTAAATTTTAATCAGACACAGGAACTTTCTTCTTAACAGGGAGCAACGGTAAAAGTGAACTGGATTAAGGGACTCGGGACAAAGTTCCCGAGCACGATGGAAGTTATGCACGGAAGCTAATCATCCGGAATCATCATCTCGCCGCGAGTTATCGCAAGAGAAAACGGTAGTCGAGCCGTAGCCAGCTACCAGTATACACATCGACGTTTTCTTGGCATCTTACACTTACTCGCGTTAAGAATACGAATCGTATAAAACAACTATGAACGTCCGCCCGCCGCTCTTCCTCTTTCGGGGGGGGGATACAGAGAAATCCGTAAGGAGGTTTACGGTCCCCTTTCCAGCATCTTGGAACCGCTCCGCGGATGGACGAGCCCGGAGAACCGTCTCGATACGAAAACTCCAACAACGATCATTATCGGTCCGATCGAGTTCGGTCCGTGGAACTTTTCCTTGCGTACGATACAGCCTGATCCTCGACCCCACCGAGAGGACCCGTTAAAACTCGAGGATCCTGGAGAGCTCGCGACGACGTAATCACTTCGCCGGGGATCATCGATAGCGATCGGATCGGAAATAATTCACGACATTCCTGATCCCCGACGGCGTAAACACCGACGAGAAACGCGTGATCCTGGACCTGGAGTTTCGCCAGGAGACTCCCACCGATCGGAAACTTCTTCGCAGGCCTCGCGGAGCAACCCCCATCCCCCTTGCGAAACACCAGACTCCATGGTGTAGCCAACCCCGGGCTCATCTTTTCTATTTATGGCTGGCTCGGAGCTGACTTATCTCGTTCCATCGAATAGGGGATGCCGGTGGATGAGAGGTGAGTTTTATTTCGGAGGGTGTGGAACTACACCCTTTGTGGTTCACTCTGAACCCCCATCTTTCATCTGTATAATTAACTCGAAGCAGGATTATATTTTTTCATTGTCTAGGAAACGAGATGGTTGATTGAACGAGGGATAAGTTAATTTGATGCTAACGTATTTCTCTTTCGTAGGGTAGATAAGGGGCTGGCTGATACAGCTAAGGGTGTGTTGAATGTCTTAGAGAGTGCTCAACAACGCCCATCCCGCCCTTTCCCTTTCCACTCAGCTTCAACCTGGTTTATTTCATTTCTTTAGGAAAGGGGTTTCATGGGACGCGCTAAACAACCCCTCTTCTCCGCATCATCCCCCAAAATTCCTTGATAGCTAACCGAATCCCCTCTTTGCGCTTTATATTCAACTCGAAGCTTATTCCTGTTCTTCGTACAAGAAAGGGAGTTGGTGACTGACAGAGGGGTTGTATAGGTGTCCTAAGGGGTGCCAAATAATCTCCAACTACTTTATCGTACCCCATAATTTCATGATAGCTAACCGATCCCTCCTCGTTTCTATTTATAATCGGCATGAAGCTTATTTTTGTTCTTCACCCAGGAAACAGGGTAGTTGATGGGCAGAGGGATATAGGTACAGGTGCCAACAAGGGGTGTTCAACAACCTACTATCCCCCGAATTCCACGATAGCGAACTTAACTACCCTTGATAATCAGCTCTATTTTCTCTTTACAATCAGCCCCAAGCTTATTCCTCTTTTTCGCTGAGGGAAGGGTGTAGTAGATGGGCACAGGGGTGAGTGTAGTGTCACAAGGGGTGTCAACCCTCATCCACCTCCCTATTCCCAATAATTTCTCCGAACCTACCCTACCTTTTCCCTTCAAGTTCAACTTCACAGCTCATTCCTCTTTTTCTCCGAGAAAAAGGAGGGGTTGCCGACGAACATAAGGGTAGTTTAGGTCCCGCAAGGGTTGCGGAGCGGCCTGAAAGAGCGAACGGGCAGCGCACGCTTGGACAGTAACTGATTAGCTTCGTCTAGCCGCCCTCCGACCGATCATCACCGGGTCAATCTTCTTCACCCCCGGCTTCTCGGTCTCCCCCCACCCCCTTGTTACTCATACTTAGCGTTAGGTAGTATAGTTTTAATTGGTTACTTAGGCGCGTTGATTAGTGTACGACTCCCGCACCTCTCTGTATCTGGAACAGAGGAGAGCCAAGCCGGGTTCTGCTTCAGCTCTCGATAATCGCGCGCGCGAAATTGGATGGCTTCGAGTCGACGGCGTGATCGCGTCGACGTTGATCGTCGCCCGGGGTATACTTTCTTTCGATAAGAATCGATTTTAATATTTGTTTCTTTTTAACGATTAGCTTCACGAATCATTCTCATCTCGCGACGCGATCGGAAAGAGTCTCTGTGTGTCTCTCTGTCGGCTCTCTAGTCGCGCTAACACCGTCCCAATCGCCCCACTTCACCAACAGCCTCGAAGAAGGTCTTCAGGACCTGCGGAAGGTCCTGTCGGAGGTCTAAAGGACCAATGGAAGAGTGTCGAACTGCCGGGGAACCTGTCACTTCCGGCGAAAATTCAACGGGCTCTTCCTGGTCCGTTAGAGTCCCTGTTTTGTGTCTCTCTCTCCCCCACCCCTCTTTGTTTTTCTCTCTTTTAATCCGTTTCTCTTTTGCTAGACTGTTTCCTGTACGCCCACTGTTCCGCTTCTTCGTCCGCTGATTTGCCTGCTGATACTGCTGACTTTTCTGCTTCAGCTTCTTCCTTTGCTGTACCGATCTCTGGCTCTCAGTGGAGGAAGACACTGGTCACGGACCTGGTGGTGTGGGGCGGCAGGTCGGGGGCCTCCGTCGGGGCCCCCTCGTACCCCTATGCACTCAAACCGAGGCGGTGGATCTTCGCAGATAGGAAGTTGTGCAGCACGAACACGATCGGCTTCGGACAGCTCTCGAGGTCCAGCTCCTGCAATTTTTTAACGATCTGTTAGATAACTCGATCCATTCATCGTCCAATAAAATGAAACAAATGTAGGGTAGTTATATAGAAAAGGTCTGCGTACTCCGATTTTGATGAAATTCTAATATGTTATGCAGCAACACATTCTGAACAACTTTTTCCTTTTACAATGTAGGGGATTGTTTTTAGTTTATGAGATATTTGCAAAAAACCATTGCTAATACCGTATTGAATTTTCCGTATTCCTGCAGTTGATTTTATATTGAATAATGTGAGAACCTTCTTTTTAGAAACACTGGGTGCGTGTTAATAACATCTCCACAACGTGTTTACAAACAAAAAATAAACAGATGTGACCCCGGAACAGGTTTACGTTGCCGCGGAACATGCAGGAATACGAAAAATTCAATACGGTATTAGCAATAGTTTTTTGCAAATATCTCGAAAATTAAAAGCGACACCGTATATTGGAAAAGGAAAAAGTTGTTCAAAATGTCGAAATCTACAACACATTAAAATTTCATCAAAATCGGAGTACACAGACCTTTTCTATATAATTACAAAAAATAGAATCATTAGGGGATGAATTCCTTCACCTCGTTTCTCGCGAAGAACATCTAAAGATAATTATTTGTTGCTACCTATATCCGCCAATATTGATACATTCGTCCACAGACATTGTTTTAAAAACGAAGAAAACGTATTTCTAAAGTTAACCAAAAATTCGCAATTTGTCAGTTATCTCGTTCGTTAGTCCATGTCGAAATCAACCAGAGATTTTGTTGAAACAAGTTGCTAAATCTGTTGGAGAATTTATTTAGCTTTGCAAATATAGCGTTTCCGTAGTGAAATCTCGACGTCGACCAGGAAGTAGCGATTCTATGATTAGAATAGAAGAATACCAGCGAGCGGTATTCTTCCAGAAATTTCGTATTCGCGAAGCTAATCAAAATCCAGCAACGTATTCCCGTTCCGAGGTCGGTCCTCGCGTTTATTGTTTTCGCAGGGCGCGGTATCGAGCCCAGTTCTATTTCGCAGTCCGTCGCCGTGTTTAATAAAAATTCCAAGGAATCCCGTGCACCGAGGATTCCCCATTTGCAGGTTCGTTTCAGGCTGTTCGAGAGCCGGAATAATTTTTCCATCGAGACGTCTGTCGCGGGTGCGGATTTCTCCGTCGATGATTCTCCCCTCGAACGGTGTTCCTCTCCCCAACCCTTCTCCATCGGTTCGTCCGTGAATGGCCATTGAACGGAACCGGACGACAGTGTTCGAAGGGGTTGGAAAAAAATGGCGGAGAGAGGAACGGTGCAAAAGTGTGGGGAAGGAAGATGTAAAATACGTATTTTCCCCGGGTAGTATCGCGGCGCGGCGGTCCTTTGACAGTGACGGGCACAATGGGATTACCCGGTGCACAGCCGTCGTTTTCACGATAATAATCTCGACGCTTCGAGTCGATTGTAATAAAATTCTGAATGCCCTCCGCCCGATAAAAGGGACGGCGTCTTTTCTCTTCTCAGCTACGGTCCTGCCTTCGATCGAGATTCTAATTTATCGAGCAATTATCAAGCGCGTCACTTTCAGCGACGGATTTTTCACCAAGGGAAAATTGCTAGCGCCGAAGCGTGTGTCCACCGGATAGATGAAACTGTTTTTTCTTTTTTGCGGAAGTGGGTACAGTTGTCTGTAAATATTGATACCGTTCAGACGCGCCGGTAATTTGTCAGCGATGGTTGTTCTCATTTCGTGATAGTTGTTCTCATTTCGCGATAGTCACGTGCACGTTATTATTCATACATGGTCACTGACGAGCTTTCAAAAAATCTCAGAAAATCAAACAAGTCGATAGAATGAAAACTGTCGTGTTCAAGATTATTATGGAAAATATACTTTCTCTGCAATAGAAATTTTATTAATCATTTTCCACAGTATCTTCCAATTATTAAAATATTCTCACACATTGATTACTTTTCGAATTTTATGTTATTCCAATGTTCAAGTAAGACTCATAAATTAAATAGACGAACAATATAAAATTAAATTACGAATGTGGTACGTCCTGACACACAATATGACGACAATGATTCACTCTTAAAAAATCCAATACAAAAATCAATATCTAATTAGACTGTGGATTTTTATGAAAAATAATCTTTTTATGCAATAGAGATTTTATTAATCGTTTTCCATCATTTTACTTTACGAATTCTTTCAGATTGCGCAATTCTTAAAGAAGTTGGATTTAATCGACTGTATTATGAAGGAAATTAATTTGTAAAGCTGAAATTCGAATTGTTTTATTCTGTTCGTGAATTCTATCACAGAAATTCTATCCTCGCAACAATTGCCGTGAATTACTTGCTGTAGTTTTGTTGTAAAAAATACGGTTGTTGATTAATACTTACAATTTCGCCATCGTCGCCGCCAAAATCGAGCCACAAGAGCCGCGCCCCGTCGTCGGCGGACATTTTCAATTTGTCGAAAGATCTTCTCCATAATGGGGCTGGGGGTGAACCTGGACTCACCCCGTTACCACCCACACCTCTGGTCCCTGCTGCATACAACGCGAAACCGTCCTCGTGGTTCACTACCAACTGGCAGGCTTTCCCTTGCCACGTGCAGCCTAGAAATTTACGTTAGAAATTACACAGATTTTGTTAACAATTGTTCTAGATCTCCTATCTAAAGAACCACATAAATTTTTGTTGACCAAATCTACAAGAAACTATGATCGTCTTCATCGACTTCGAAAGGTTAATATTATTAAATGCATACAAAATGTATAAACTTTTTATCAAACACAGAAAATTCTACGAAACAAACTTCTTCAATAAGAACAAACATAAAATTGAAAAATCTGAAAAGCTTTTCCATATTTCTGTAAATTGATGATCATTTTCAACATTTGAATTTTTTCTTGTCCGATCTCGAAGGGTCAAACGCCGATGAAATTTCGAAAATCTAATCACACTACGAACAAACAAATCGCAGAAACTTTTTACCGAAAGTTCGCAAAAACAATCCGGCTCTATTTAAATTCCTCCCCGCAGCAAATTGGACGGGGCAAACCGAAATTGAAAAAAAATCTCGCGCCACCTCGAAAGCCGCAGATTTCCATTACTTTCATTACTCCGTTAGCGGATCAGAGAGAACTGTGTCAAATAAAGCGTCAAATTAATCGCGCCCCGAAATCCCGGGCATCGATCAAACTGTCCTTGTTCCCTCTGGACAACTGGGGCTTGGTTAATGCAAGAGGGAGGGTGGGGAGCAAGGAGAGGGTCACACAAATATTTTCCTATTTTATTTTGGAGCGTAATCGTTCGTGGACTCGCGTACGCGCTCGAACGTGAAATAAAGCGCGAGAGGAAAAACGACAGGACTCGCATAGATCTTCTGGTTGTAGGAATGTGGGGGGTAGTTGCAGGGGCGTACACACTCGCCCCCCGTTGTTCTTCTGCGGTTGTTGCGCACGCTCGCCTCGATGAATTTTAATTTCTTTTCACTGAAATCGAGATTAATGCTTGCCTCGGGGCCAACTTCCGCCTCCTCCGCTCGTCGATCGCATCGATCATCGACCTGGATCTCCCATAAACCCCCTTCACCACCCTTCTTTCCTTTTTTTTCGATGAAAATACTGCGCCGCGTCGGAAAACGATCGAATTCCATTCTAGTTATATCTACACGATTTTCAGGAAGAATTGTCCAAACGATTAAAAATAGAATTATACTTCAAGAAAAATTGAAAACTTTTCATCCCCTAAGTGAAAGCACTTCTCTCGGCGACGGTGAAGCGGAATATCTCCAATGATCCATTAATGCACAAAATGTAGTTTCACGGTTTGGCGAAAAAAAAAGTCGTGGAATGAATTTCAGTGAATTTCCGAGTGACAATGAATTGGATTTCCGCGCAGTTAGATCCGGTCGAATAGAAACGGCAAAACAACTGTCACGGAACAGCGAACGGGCGTGTATATTTGTCATGCGTTTTTACGTTTCTGCCGGGCCCGCCTCCGTACTTCCCTTCCCCCTGTGTTCCATCAGGTTGATTGCCATTCTTTATTCCGGTAGAAATGTCGATTCGTTGGGCGATCGTCGAAGGGACTGGTGGCAGAAACGAGGGTCAAATGAGTGTACTCACGAACGGTGTACTCGCGTAACGAGTGGGCGGCCGCGTGACAGCCCTGAACGATCGCCCTTGCCCACGCAGCCAGGTCCCTTCGTGTCTCGGCACGCAGATGATGCGTGACCACTCCGTCGATCGTGCCCACACGCACCGCGAACGTCGCCGCGTGCTGCGTCGCGCCGCTACTGCTACTTCCTGCCTCGTTTTGCCTTGGCGGTGACGAAACCAGTCTGAAAACACAAAAAAAAGAACAAAAACGCGGTTAGTCAGAAATTCATCATACCTTATCGTTAGACAGCGGATATTTATGCAAAAGAAACATTTTCTATCTGCATTGCAACTTAGTGGAGTGAAACAGAAATTGATTTTCGATTATTATATAGAAAAGCGTACTCCGATTTTTATTAAATTTTAATATTTTATAGATTTGGACATTTTGAACAACTTTTTCCTGTTCCAATATAGGCGGGTCGCTTTTAGTTTTTGAGATATTTGCAAAAGACTATTGCTAATACTGTATTGAATTTTTCGTAGTCCTGCATGCTTCACAGCAACGTAAACCTGTTTCCGTCCTCCTGTTTTCTCTCTCATCTCTACAGAGTCATAATGTAAACAAACGCCGCACCAGGACAGGCTTACGTTGCGGCGGGGCGTGCAGGAATACGAAAAATTCAATACGGTATTAGCGATAATTTTTTGCAAATATGTCAAAAACTAAAAAAGACCCCCCTATATTGGAAAAGGAAAAAGTTGTTCAGAATGTGTTGCTGCATAACATATTAAAAATTCATCAAAATCGGAGTCCTTTTCTATATAATTACCCCTACAGTTTATTAAGGTGTGTTACAAACCACTTTGGGCACCACAGTATTAGATGGCACATGGAATATTTCCACCGTCGCGAAATAATTCTCACATAAGAATTCAAAAAGCGACGTTAAATAATAATAAAAAAAATATTTCCAGAGGTGTCAGCGGCGGGATTCGAACCCGCGACAACATTCGAAATATGTTTGAATATGTAAACAATATAACAATATCAGATAATAGATAAATCCTGACCGAACAAAGTGAATCGTCTCGCGGTGGAAATGTTCGTAGTTCCGAACGCCGAAGTAAAAGGTAGAAGAACGCGCATTAAGAATCGCCGAAGAATATATCAAATTGACGCGTCACTCCGAAGGTAAATTACCTCGTCAACGATCGTAAAAATCGCTCGCGGCTTTATTGCGCGCTGGAACGAAGCCGACCGTGACCGGCTCGAAAGGGGTGTTGGAACACAGAGGGGTTGCAACGAGGCTGGACTTTTTCACTCCTCTGCTACCCCTCGGCCCAACGTGAAATCCAGCCCCGACTGCAATCTGCCCACTGACGAATGGTCCTGACGTACGTGCGGGGCTCACGCACGAGATTTATAGATTTTTTCGGGGAGACACTGAAAAAATGCCGGCCGACGACGCCGCCGACGCAAAGGCGAAAAAACAAACTGGACGACGCCGGACTATCATAATGGCGGGCAGGTCGACGGGAAAAATGGCGAGCTTCATCGGCACCGACGGTGGAACCACCGGTTCTCTTGATGATCCGCGGGATCATGGGATTTTCGCGGGAAATTTCGAGCCAGAGGACCCGATAGAGGTTTCGGTAATTGATGATTCGTTCGGTCGAGAGCGACTGGATTCGACGGTGCCCCTGATGAATTTGATCGAGAAGAATCACTGCAGAATTATATTTGATTCTCTTTTAAAATACAATTACTGGAGTTTCCTGTTCCACTTGAGGTGAAACGCTAACGTTACAGGCTCGAACATCGGTAATTATTTACTTTAGGGCTTCCCGATTTTGATGATCTTGAAATATGTTGTGAAGATCATCATTCTGAACAACTTTTTCTTATACATATTACCGCAGCTCGATTTTAGTTTTCGAGATATTTGCAAAAAACTATTGCTAATGCTGTATTAAAATTTCGTATTCCTGCACGCTCCGTGGCAACATAAGCCCGTACAAAATGCTTTTCTATATATTGTATATTGTATACCTGTGTTATTTATTTTGTGTTTCGTTAGGAAAGCCGTTAAGAAATCGCCTATGCTGATATCCGAAAAATTCAATATAGTATTAGCAATAGTTTTTTGCAAATATTAAGAAAACTAAACCTCAGCGGCGGTAACATGTATAGGGAAAAGTTGTTCAGAATGATGAGCTTGACAACATGTTTCAAAATCGGTGAGGAAGCCCCTAAAATAAATAATTACCTCGTCATGGGTGTATTCTCATAAAATTTGGATCTAGTCATTTCACCCTGAAACCCACTTCAGGATTTTATCGGTTGTTGGACATCATTTCTGAATTTACACGCAACCTTCTTGCAATATTTTTTGTACGGTCACGGTCGGCTCGGTCCCACCTCGCAATAAAGCCGCGAGCGATTTTTACGATCGAGGCCGGATCGGATGACGAGGTAATTTACCTTCGAAGAGAATTCTCGGCACGCTGACGCGGTGGATACGTGTCGAGCCGGCCCACTTGAACCTCCTCGATACGAGACCCACGACTTCTCATCATCCACCCCTGCAATCTCTCTCTTTCTCGCACACATACAGCCTCGTGGGATTCGTCTCTGTGCGATTCGCGGCTTTCGACGTTTCACGACAGAGCTTCGCCTGCGAGGCGAGCCTCGTGTTTCGCGGCTCGATCTTGAACACGTTGACTGCTGGCAGAGTTCCTTGGCGAGCTGAACTAGTTCTTTGTTTGATGGAATGAGAACGAAGAGGAGACTGTCAATTTTGATTAATTTTCGAAAGGTCAGTGCTCTGTCAGATCTACGCTCTCAATTGGGTACAGTCTCCTTCTTTGGGTCTGTAAAATTTTTATGAGCGTTTCAAACGAGATTAGCCTGCTGAGAAATTAAATTTAAATCTGAACACACTTGTTCCTTATTCCTCGAATAGAAAATGTGTAGCGGGTGAAAATATTAATGAGAATTTTTATTCTGATATACTCAAATTAGAACTAGGTGGATGTCTATCGTTTTACCTTTCAATTAGACGGGAACGCTCAACGTTTACAGCGAGTTAAATATTTCCAAATGGAACTTTATTTTATACCAGATGAAAGTTTCGCAGAAAACGCGCTTTTATTATGTAATTCAATAGTAAGTAAAATAATTTCTTCCCCGGCTAAAATCCCAATGGTAATTTTCACTTGAATTTTCATTTTGAATACACCCGTCACTTAATCCCCCAATTCAACGGAATTGCTCGAAATAATTCTTCCTTAAAAACCACTTTTTAACCAGATGAAACTTCCACAATCCATTCGCTATAATCTTCATTCTCCGGGGCGTCTCTCATTTTGCCCTTGTACCGCGGAGCTAAACGTATTTTATGTAACACTGTTCTACGCAAGTTAATGTTTACCACCGAAAAAACTGTGTCACGCATATTCACAGCAAACATGACACTCGCAGTGTACAGTCAAGTTTCACTTCGTTAACGTAGTCTATGTTAACAAGGACCGACGACGGTTCTATTATACTTTATTCTCGCCATAAAGTGTCTGTTAGCGAACGAAATAAATTATCTTTATTCCGCTTTGCGTGGAATGATTCGCGAAAATGGGATTCTTTTCACGAATTCTAGTGCAAAATTCATTGCGGAGAAAAGTAATTAAAAGAGTCATTACATTTTCTATTCGGCGTAACCCTTGAACTATATAGAATAAGGAAAATAGGTTTCGATGAGAAGCTGTTCATTTTCATAGAACAAATTATCAACTCGTTGACTGCCTGGTGAGAGAGATGAAGTGTACTAAACTTTACTATCATTTATAAAATATAACATAATTAAAGAACTGATTAACATAAAAAAATTTAGTCTCAGTGTCTGTTTTACGAAGAACACCATATGTGATCAAAAGAAAAAAAAATAATTACACAGTTGATTAAAATAAGCTTATCAAAATGCATTTGAAAAAACAAAGTGAAGTTAGAAAATTAAATGTTTTGCTGGTCAAGGTATTGACGTGTACAATATATTAATTACACAGTTGATCAAACTAAACGTATCAAAATGCATTTAAAAAACCAAGTAAATTTACAAAATTATATGTTTTGCTGGTCATTTACTTTTAATTTCGAAGATAATGAGAATGTTTAAAATTGACAATGTCTTACGTTGACTATTTTATATGTGAATGAAGGATTTTCGAAATGGTATTTCTACGATGTGAGTATTTTTTCGCGAAGATTGACAGGTGTTTCGAGGCCACCCGTTAGAATGGTCCAGAGTCGCGCGCGACGAATAACGTATGAGCTCCTGCGGGTGCAATCCGGGTTCTCGAGCGTTCCCCATGGATCCCCTTCGACGGATTCTCCGGTGCTGGGAACGTTTTCCACTTCTGATAGTCGATGTCTCGAAACGGGAAAGTTTCCGCGACGCGGCACGGAGCGGGGACACGCCGATTGCGCGCGGACTTCGTGAGGGAATTACGGGAGAAGCGAATGCATTAAGGCTCGCGTCGAGCGATGGATCCAACGGGCTGGGAATAGTAATGATCCGACGATTGTACACCCTGCCTGGACCAGATCTTCCTCTCTGAAACCTGCTCCGAGCGAGAAAAAAAGAACCCGGCTCTTCGTAATTTTTTCGAGAAACTCGCAATCCTCTTACGATTCATTATTTAGATGCCTTCATTTTACTGAACGAGCACCTGTATGCACATTTATTTGCCCATTTCTCGAAGAACATGATAAAAAATCCAGTTTGAGTGCAGAAGTGACTGAGCAACGTTAGAAAACATTAAATAATTCTTGAATCTTGACAAGTATACGAAATGGCTCATACAGTTTAAATAAATTATTTAAGGTATTGTAAAGAGGCGGTTTCAATCGTCACGAAGAAAATTTCCCAGTGTCTACGGAAACGTTTGAATTATTTAATAATTATTTACTTTAGGGACTTCCTCAACGATTTTGATAACCTTGAAATGTGTTGTCAAGGTCATCATTCTGAAAAATTTTTCCTATACGTTAGTAAATATACTAAAGTAAATAATTAGCAATTTTTCTTCAGTTTCGATGATATAGTCATGAAAGAAATTTGTTCAATGTTTTCAGAAACGTTCGTAGCATTATAAAGTGAAACATGTCTTCGGTCGAGTAGTTTGGGACCACGATGCAACAGTCAGGACTGCGGACAATCGATCGCAGTTCCGATAGTCGTTAAAACAAGCCAGAAAACCTGCGAAAACCCGTAGAAAAAGATGGGGGGTGGTTAATGGTGGTGCGGTAGGACGGCGTCTGTAAAACGCCAGCCTCGAGAAGCTATTTCCGGTCGAAGGGGTCCGGTATCGGGGCCTGGAGGAGCCACGAAATGGCCGACTTAAGGAAGTTTTACTGCGAGACAAACCGGAAGTGATTCGGCAACGACCGAAACACTTCTTTCTCGGTGGGGGCGGGCGGGCGCAGGGGGCGGAGGGCAGGAAAGTTTGCTCCCTTCGGCTTCCGCTTCGTTCCTTTTCGCCGGGATTACGGGGCCTCGGACGAACATCCATTCTCGTTTAACGCCTTTATTTACCGACGGGTTGCCTTCCCGAAACCCCCTGCGCAAACCTCACCTGCACTTGTATATTTCTCTTTCGCTTCCCCCTCCTCCGACTGCCCCCGTGGCTTTTCGCCCGCGACCATTCCTTCGACCGATTCTCCCCTCTTTCTACGTTCGTTCTCTTTCCTCCACGGGTTACTCGAAGTGGAGTGTCGACGCTCGATTATCGATGGACAACGCCGGCAAATTGTCGATCCACAGGAATCCCCGATTTCGATCTCCGGAGGGTCTTTACCCGCCGACCTTTCTTCCATCATCGTTTACATAGCCAGCCGATTCCTTTTGGAGCACGCGTTTTTCTTGATTCCTCGCTAATCGCCGGAGAAATGGTCCGAGCACTGACCTTCCCGATGGGGAAAGCTATTTTCTTTATTGGGATTGTAGAGAGATTAAACGCTTTTCTAGTAGCACGGTGACTCCAGAAATTGTTTCACTGTTAAATTTACGCGATTCCTTTAAAAGGATTGCCTCACATTTGTTCATTTAATTCTTTTCCTCTCGATCATCATTTTTTCAGAAATACGATTTAAAAACAGAAAAATTGAATGTTTCAATTTTTGTTTGTTTCAATTTCTAGTTTTTTGTGTTGGGATTGTAGAAAGATTAAACGATTTTTCAGTAGTACAGTGGCTCCAGAAATTGTGTCACTGTTAAATTTTCGATTATTCGAAATTTACGCGATTCCTTTAAAAGGATTGCCTCACATTTGTTCATTTTATTCTTTTCTCATGGACCATCATTTTTTCAGAGATGCGATTTAAAAACAGAAAAATTGAATGTTTGAATTTTTGCTCACTGTATTGAGCCAGGTTTCAAGTTGTTGATAATGTTTCAGCTCCCCAGAGTATTCTGCTCTGTCACCAGCAGTGAACTTTTTGTAAAGTCACACTCCCCCCAGACATTGTCACCCTTTCCCAACTCGGTGCTCGAATAATGGCTCGATAATCGGTTTACAGGGAATCCAATTTGTCCCAGGAAAACGTTATTCGTCGGACAATTGTACGTCTTGACGGTGGTCAAGGGCTGAGACCTCTTTTACGACTGTGATAAGAATCGTCGGGGTCGTACCTTCCGCGGAGATAGACAAAGGAAGGAATTTATTTGTTCGGGAAGTTCGAGGCAGGGGCTGAGAGCCGGTAAATGAGCGTGGAATGGTAAATTTGAATGAAGAGCGATGGGTTCAAGATATCCGATAGAACAAAGAAGATTCTGCCAATGTTTTCTGTGAAAACTTTCTTGAAATAATGCAACAGGGTTCTTCAATGATTTTCCATAGTGAAGAATTCAAAAAGTGAATGAAATTCATTCTCCTGGAAGCCTAAAACGGTTCACAGTTTGTTCAGTAGGAATCTCGAACCTCGTTAAAAGTTCGAAACCGTGAAAGAATCAATTTGTTAATTAAAAAGTGGGTCACTGAATTTTCAATGGCGATGGGTTCAAGATTCTGCCAATGTTAGCTGTGAAAACTTTCTCCAAATAATGCAACAGGGTTCTTCAATGATTTTCCATGGTGAAGAATTCAAAAAATGAATGAAATTCATTCTCCTAGAAGCCTAAAACGGTTCACAGTTTGTTCAGTAGGAACCTCGAACCTCGTTAAAAGTTCGAAATCGCGAAAGAATCGACTTGTTAATTAAGAAGCGGGTCACTGAATTTTCAATCGTGCATGTGCCAGGTGTAATCGCGAACGTTGTTCCCTGAAAATTCTACGGCATAATGAACCCTCGACAAAACTGGGCAAACTCAATTTCCAAAGAGAAAATTCTACACGATACATGTGTACGTGTACAATATATACGTATATGCTTGTGGATCGCGGGTGTATTCCGTCGGTGAATAATCGGTGCGAAAAATGGGGAACCACCGTTAAACCGTGTTAGCTTGTTTTGAAGCTCGTTGTTAATGTTATAATTGGGTGAGGCTGCGGTTTGCCGAGAGTCTCTCGGCCGCGTGATAACAAGTTGTTTGACAGTAATAAGCGTGAAATAAAATTGTGCGTCGTATAATGCACGGGCGCGACAACTTTCCGAATGAAAAGAACGCGCTACACGCTTTTGACAGCGTGCATGTCCGCGATGATGTCGCCGCGGTGTGCGCGCAACGGCCGCCATTCACCCACGGTCCGGTATTCCTGTAAATTTTGTTCGGGAATTAATGACGGCCGATTATTAGCAACAAAATTCCCTGTTAATTACACGTCTTCGCGCAATATGCGTTATTAATAATGTTTAATACGAATTTAGCGACCGGCTGTGCGCATTAACTCGCAAATTCGGAACGCTATTCGGCCAACGGAACAATTTCCTTCGGTAATTTCATCAACGAATACTATATCATATTTAATTACGCTCGCTATTTAAACGATTCGATAATGTGAAATCATATCGCGACTGACGACCACCCGGTGAATTATCGAGAATTCGCCGAATATGGCAGTAGAACGAAATACGTCAACTCGATACATGTACAATGATACTTCCCAAATATTTTCTTCGTTTTTTAGCAGGTAAAACATATTTCTGACACAGAATGGTTTCACTTCTAAATTGTTCTTTTGCAATCGTTCAACAAAGGAATATACACACTCCAATAAAGAATATATAATACATTTTGTGTCAGTGCGGAATCAATAGCGATAGCAATAGTTTTTTGCAATTATCTCGAAAACTAAAGTCGAGAAACGGGTAGTTGTAATAACAAAAGTTGTTCAGAATGTTGTCCTTGACAACATATGTGAAAGTCAAGGTTATCGGAGCTGCAATTTTGCAATTATTTAAACATTCATCTCAACGTTTCGATCCCTATATGGATCATTTTCAAGAGAGACATTCTTGCGTATGAAAAATAATACATATATAGTATTGATTGAAAAGAACGGAATAAAGAAAAAATAAAGAATTGCAATAACAATAAAGACATTTAAAAAATTACCGAAACCATTAGAATTCACAAAAATATTTTTTACAGCAACGAAAGATTTAGGACACCCTATATTTTCCACTGTGCGAAATTTTATTAGTACTCTCGTGTTGTACAATATTTAGTATGACCGCAGCCGGATAATGGTGCCGTTGATGTCGCGTGGAGGCTCGTTTCAGTCGATTAGGCGACAAATTACACTCTCTGTTTAGAAGGAGGCGGATAACGAAAATCGGTTCGAAAGGGTGGTTTGCAGGCGGTGAGATATAGGGTCGGCACGGTGGAGAAAATAGTGGAAAGACGAGGAGGAAGGACGGAACGAGAGGATGGAGGTCGTCTAGTCCGCAGGCGAAAATCCTGAACTCGTCCCGAATATTGCGCTTCGATCGCACGTGCGATAGGAAACTGTCGACGACACCTTCAATAATTAATGCCCACCCCGGGGGGTTTAATTGATCCGGTTCACCGTTCGATTATCGAAACCCCATCTTTCACACTCCGTGCTCGCATCTGACCGGTAACTCACTTGTATTTCGCTCAGCTCCGTTCGCTTTCCGCTCGGTTACATTACCTTCTCTCCATTTTCTCCGTTTCTCCCCTGTTCTACCATTTCTTCCGCGCCATTCTCACTTTCTTTCTTTCAACGTTCTCCACCGAGGATCCCCTAATTCGAAGATAAATTCAGTGTTTCTCGCAACACGGATCGCTGAAATGATTTTCGAAAGAAATCAATCTCTACCGAGCTCCGATATTGTGCAATTTTTTATATTAATTAATTATTATTTTTTATTATTAAGAATTAATACCGATTTTCATTTGAGTGACATCAGTCTTGGTACTGTAAAGTATTGTGGATCGTTTAGTTAAGTATTGTTTCGAACACAGAGGTGTTAAATCTCGTACAAAAGCAACGTTTTCTCTCCCAGACATAGATCACGATAGAGCCGAGTTTCGTTGTTTTGCATTCCCGGATCGGCACAGAGGCGATTCGATCGGTCCAGCGAATCTCGAATCACCGTGGCCGAGGGCGATGCGATAAATTACCTAACCCAGAGAATATATCTCTTTTTCTGTGCTCGGTTCCTTTGTAGCTGTCGGTCGAGCTCTTCCTTTTGCTTTCGACCGCTCCGAAAGAACCCGAAATGGAAGAAAGAGGACCCCGGTTCAGGCCTGAACCTCTTCAACGATAAATTTCGTTGCGGTGTGCTCCCCTCTCGCTCGGCATCCTCGCGTGCGAAGTTTTCGCTGTACGGGACCGATCGGGCCACGAAGAACTGCTTCGACAAACTTTTCGATACCCTCTAATCGCTATCCAGAAACAACAAAGCATTTATTCTACGCTTTTCAGGATAAACATTCACTTCCAATGCTTTGGTACCATTCTAAGTAGTGTGAATAATCTAAAGTGAATAATTTGTGCTCTTTACAATTATTAACGGTCATTATTTACATTAGGGGCTTCACCGATTTTGATAATCTTGAAATATGATGTCACGGTCATCATTCTGAACAACTTTTTCCTTTACATGTTACGATTTTAGTTTTCGAGATATTTGCAAAAAACTATTGCTAATACTGTATTGAATTTTTCGTATTCCTGCACGCTCCGTGGCAACGTAAGCCCGTCCAAAATGCTTTTATATATATTGTATATTGTATACGTGTGTTATTAATTTTGTGTTTGGTTAGGAACACCGTTAAGCAATTGCCTATACTGAAATACGAAAATCCAAGAGGGTATGAACAATAGTTTTTTACGAATATCTCGAAAACTAAAACCAAGCGGCGGTAACATGTATAGGGAAAAGTTGTTCAGAATGATGAGCTTGACAATATATTTCAAAGCCCCTGATGTAAATAATTATCCAATGAAAAAAATAATGCATAGAAAATTCAGGACTTTGGAATCACTATAAAAAAATTACAGATTTATTTGATTGGAGAAAATATTTTAAGGGTTCGGTAGAAATAAAAATAATAAATTGCACGAGACTTAACATCACCAAAGTTTGCAGGAACTTGTTTGGACAGTGTTTAGAAAAATTGAAGAATTCAGCGGTGTTCCAAGCATTCGCCGCTAGCAGGAAGTCGTGAGAATACTGTCTATTACTCTCGATATTAAGCGATTCTGTGCGCAACGGAACCAGAAGTTGCAGAAACCTTCCGCGCACGTTTTATTAAGCAGAAATCCCGTTCCACGAGCGACCCGGGAACGCTTTCATTAAAAGTTCGCGGGACTCGCAGGTGTCCAGCCTCGACACTTCGAGAGCGATATTTAAAAAAGCCCTATCCCCATGGCAGATCGTAGTTCCTCGAAGAATTTTGCCCAAGCGGTTTTCCCGCGGTTCAATGGAAACACTTAACGGCTAGCCATTGTTCCAGACGTTCGCGCGAAGATTAATGAGCCAGAAACCCGGCGACTTCTGTCTTCTGTTCCCACGGGAATCCAGATTATCCTCTCTTTCTTTCCCGTCGCGTTTCTCTCCCCGGAACATCCAGTTTCCCGGAAACGGTGAATCGGGACAAAGAAACGAACGAATTAAGGGAGGATTCCTCGCGTGACAGCGATAAACGTAAGTGATCTTTGTGAATTTTTTCCTGGGAGACTGTTGGCGATGTGGAAGTAAAGCTTATTGGGTTGAACAGACCTAATAAAATTATTTAATTTTATAATTAACTATATATTATAATAAAAATAAAATTATATTAATTAATTTAAAGCTTATCCTTTAAATTATTAATATTTATATATATATAATTTTATATATAAATTTTAAATTGATTCTTATACTGTGAGAAAATGTTTTCTATAATTGGACTGATTCGTTTGTTTATTTATTCGATAAGGTACAATTGTGCCAATCTCGGTTTAACCGTATCAATTTTATTAACAAAGTGTATTCTAAATAATGCACAATATTAATACTGTTGATACAGTACCCGGGCACACAGAGAGAGAGAGAGACTTATACCGAATCGAATGAGCTTCGTTCGCAATGAATTGGTTAATTAGTTTCCGAGTTATCCGTCACGCAGATTCAGCAAACCAGCTGGAGCTTGTGCTTCGAGCTACATCGCACTAAATGGTCTCTAACTTTGTTAATTTTGCGAAAGCGACAGCAAAATTTTCCTAGGATATTTCGTAAATGTTCTACTTTTGATTTATGCAACGGATAAAATCGATTTTCGAATCTGTTTGACGAAAATTCCACGAGCAGTAGAAATTCAATTTTAATAAATTTTGATCCCTATATGGATTATTCTAAAGAGAGACATTTTTGCGTCTGAAAAAAATAATATATATATATTAAATATAAATATTTAAAAAATTAATTTAAAAAATAGTATATATGTATATAAATTGCAAAAATATTGAGAAATTCATTTCCTCGTTCCGCGAAACGCTGCAACCGAGAAATTTGTGAGATCCATGTTTATTGAATAGACTTAAATATAATTCTGCTCCGGCGGACGAACAAAAAAAGTTTAATAACAGGAGAAAAGGCGAAAGCTCGCGAAGAGAGGCAAACCGAGTGGATTAATTCGTGCGTATTCAAGAACATTTCTATTCGATCCATTGTGTGACGATTGGCCTCAGCCCCATGAAATCCGAGGCGATCTTCAAAGCTTTTAAAGTCACCGTGCCACTTTCAAAGTTCAGAATTATTCGTCGAGATGATATTTCAGCTCTGTATTTTAATGAAAACTGTGCTAATAAATTCTCCCGATGGATTCGAGGGAATATCTAAACATCAGGAAAATCGTACGATGTCCTTTGAAATATCACGAAGGCAGTAGTATTTCATTGAATAGCATTACTGAATAAAATTCATCAACGCAGAAATTTTAATAATGCGAAATACCGAGATATTTAATATTTCCCTTCGTTCCGGCGAAAATATTGATTACGATAAATTCACTTCACTGAGACACTCGTGTTCTAGAAACGATCACCGAAATTTAGTTTAATATTACTTGGTAAAACACTGCCGACAGATCCACCCATCTTTTTGCTGTGCGAGGAACATATTCGATAATTAAACTATACAATTCCATGGAGATGTACATTTTCATCGAGAAATTTAAGGGGCTCTGGGAAAATTGAATTTCCCTTGTGGAGGGTCCAGGGAACAGAAAAATGTGATTCCGTTGAATATTATTCGCAATGCTGCTCCAATTGTTTATTCAGGGGATTTTTATAAACGCCTGCTCTCATCTGTGACGGTCTAATCCTCTTCAAAATATCAGAGTGTACGCAGGGAAATTTTTATTCAAGGCTTAATTCTTAAAACTTGTGAAGAAAAGCAAACGTGAAGAATTTTTTTTATCTTATAGATAAAATTCTTTAAATAAAACTAATTCTTAATATAATTACATATTTAAAGAATTTTATAAGACTTATATTATTTCCTTATATTAATTCTCTGCGTTACATTTTTCTTATTGTACGAGCATTGAGATTATTATACAGGGTGTTAGAAAAATCTGGAAACGGTCGAATATCTCAAAACTAAAGTATTTTAGAGAAAAATACACATATATATGTTATGGTTTCGCAAGGGCTGTAAGATGGTGCCATTGGTTTGATCTTGAAGAGTCAGTTGAAGGTCGCGTACAGGTTACGATTCTTGGAACTTGAAGAAAAGAAAACGCAAAGAGTATGTTTCCTTATATTAATTCTCTGCGCTACATTTTCCTTATTGTACCAGCATTGTGGTTACTATATGAACGAGCGAGACGCTATTACGGGAAGTAGAAATATTCGCATCGATTCGCGAATTAGACGGAGCATTTAAGCCATCGTGGCGATCCGAGGGGCAGGCTTAATTCTTCCGGCTGGCCTCACTCGAAGATCGTTGATTGGAACGATCGAGAGAAGGATCCAGAGACCCCCTCCGAGGAACTTGCCGCTAACAGGGCCGGTTTAATCGGCCGATCGGAAAACAATTTCGACGGTTTAAGGGACCCCGTAGATATAATCTCGTTAAGTAGCTACGGCCGCAACCCCTTCCCCACCCACGCACTCCACGGAGCGGATAGAAATAGGAACCGAGCGGAATATAAATAAGACCGGGTTCGGATAGAAATTAACTGGAAAATAGGATTCGAATGGACGCGAGAGAGGATCCGCCGGACACATACAGGGTGACCAAAATGACCAAAATCAAACTCAATCTAGAAAGTTTTCCGTGTTTATCACGTTAAAAAAATATTTACAAGGAAGGATCATTTTTCCCGGGACTCTTAACGCGACGGATACTTTCCTTTCTCAAAGCACGAATTTTCTAAGAGTGAAATATAAGAATGTTCTGTTCGATTAAAATAATCATCGGTGTTTTAGAATTACAAATACCCACGCCATAAATATATTTTTCGTACTGCGGCTTTAACTATAATTGTTTTCGCATCGTAGCCAACCGATGGAGGTTTTGAGTCGGCTACTTTCAGGTGGACCACCCTGTATACACAGCGAAAGAAAGAAACGCTAAGGGGTATGGGGAAATAGCGCGAGGAACAGGTGGGAGCAGAATTTAAATAAAACGCGAATACCGGGTGGAAATTGCGCGGGGGGAAGAACGACGGAAGGTAGAATCTGCGAGTAGATATGAAACCGGAAACAAGGAACGGTAGAATTTAAACGGAATTTAAATATTCCATGAAACGTGTAAAATGAACGGGGGCCGAGACGCGTACATCTCGCCGACAGGGATGAAAGAGTTTGTAATGGGGCACGGCGCGCCCGAGCCTCTTATTACAATTAACTTTACATATCTTGTTTATGCTGTTACGGTTTTTGTGTTTCCTTCGACGGAACGGAATCACTGTTCTATTTGTCCAGAGTCTCTACCCTTTGCTCTGCGACCTCGGGTCAAACTCGTCGAGATAAAAGCTTCCCGAAGAAATTTAATAAAGGTATTGATTAGGTTCATTGCATTCGAGATGAACGAAATTGCATACATTGAAACAACAATTTTGTTACAATAAATGCAATACTGTTGCAGTAGTTCCAACCGAGTAAAATTATTGAAAAAATAAATAGATGTCTACGTAACTTCTGTATGTTGCAAACGTCTCGTAGACTGTGGTTTGTTAAAGAAAATAAAGATTGTCTACCTGTTTAAATAATAAATTAATACAATAGTTCTTAAAATGATTTAATTATTTTTACATTTATATTGTACAAACATGAATTTATGATTATTTAATTATACTTTGTAAATACTGTTTTAATTTAGCAATACACCTGAACTTATTCAAACAAAAGGAAAAATATAATTTTCTAACAAAACAACACCAGTGGACTTGTTTTCTACTATAAAATATTTTTGGTCAGCTTTTTGGTCGAAATGCCCCACTGTGCGAAGCGGAATCATTAAAACGCCGTAAATAGAATACACAGCATTAAACCTCCATCAAAGTAGAACGAGATTTGCCTCCGTGGCAACAAACTCCCAGCAGACGGTTTTCTCTGAAGCAATTAGACAAACGTATCGTGCTGTAAGTAGAATAGGGCGGTGTTTGGTCAGACAACGGGCCCAGTCCGACAAGGAGAAAAGTTGCAACAGACCGGCGCAATTTGTCTGGGCGAGTAGAACAGGAACGTGTTATGATCGAACCGGGCCAGCAAATCCAGTTTTAATGAGACCGGGGGCCACCGGGGGAGGAAATAAGGCTATCACGGGGGTAGCAGAGGGTGGCGGAGGAGCGTAAAACTGGAAGTAGAAGCGGCGCGGGATATCAAGCCGTCGTCAGCGCTGCGGAACGTCAAGGTGCTTCGAGGTCGAGGGATGAAAGATTCACGGGGCACAATTACGTGAAAGGTTACGCGGTAGATACCGTCCAATTACGGAAGACCGGACTCTCAGTTGTTCCGTCGACGGATTCACCGTTTCAACAACGATTCTATAAATCTTCGCGTTCAGGAAAACATTTCTTCTTCCGGTCGAGGCTCGGCCGGGGCGAAAAAAAAACAAGAGGATGAAATCTCGATTGGGGACAGAATAGAAAAAATCCTTTGGCGAATCGAAATCCAATGGTGAATCGAATGTAATTAAAAATATTTAAATCCAATGATGAATCGAATATTTTTATTATTATTATTTATTATAGACAAAAAGAAAAACTAAGATGTACAAAATATTGTAAGAAAATGTAACGTGCTGCTAATGACCTTTGATGTTAAAGCAACATTAAATAAATAATTAAAAAAAAAGAGAAAGATACAAGACTACTTATCCAATAAAAAATAAAATTATATGTAATTAAATATGAATTAAAACGATGTCCAAACCAGATCCTATAACCGATCCGAAAAATTCTCATAAAATCTCCCATGCACCAGCTAAAAAAGAAGAATGGCTCCTCGAATAATTAATAAAAGCAATGTCCACGCGAGAACCATCGGTCCGAAATTCGTCGCGATTCCCTCGTCGCCGGTTATCGCTGGAAAAAAATCGTTTCAGTGTGAATCGAGGCTCCAAGACACCGAGATAAATTGAATTTCGCGGGTCTCCGGGTTCCCGTAAACGAATCCTCGTTCCCGTCAATCCGTCGGACGAAGCGGGCTCGAGATTCGAGCGGACTATCGCTTTTAAGAGATTCATCGCGCGTTTCGGCGCCGGAATGCAGCACTCTGCCGAGCTCGTCGAGCCCCGTATCCACAGGTTGGTAATATCGTTGCCGGGGTTTTGCGAGAAAAAAAAAAGAATTTTTTTTTCCACGTCACTCACCTTTATTTATTATCAGCCGGCTGGAAGCGGGCCGTTGCCATCAATCCGGATTAGCAGAGGGGAGGGGAGCAAGGGGTTGGTTGCCAAGTGGAGAAAGAAGTGTGTGCGTGTGTGTGTGTGTGCACAAGGGCAGAGAGACAAGGACGCAGGTGGAGGAGGGAGGAGAAGCCAGCTCAACAGGAGCTTTCGGACCACTGTCACTTTTCTCGTTACCGTTGTCGGTGCTGTTGTTGCCGGGTCGACGGTGAATATGGATTTGCGAGACTGTAAATCGCGAACGAGCCGCCCGCCTGATCCGGATCATATTCCCGCGCCCCCGATTCCCGGAGGCTTCCAGCCGCTAATCAAATCAACAACCCGATCCCCCTTTTTCGCCTCTCCATACAGAACAATTTGCCCGTTTTGTCAGCGAGCGAGAGATAACACATCGCAACCAGAAAATCCGCGCGACAACGCCGACCGCCTCTTCGCGAAATCATTCTTATCCTCCCTTATCACCAGCTCTACGCGATCAACGATAATGTTATATACTGGGAGTACCGGAGAGGGTGGGACAACTAAGAGAACATATTCAACATATTTAAAGACATATATTTAAAGAGTTTTGTTATATTCAATATCAATTGTTTAATGATCTCGGCGCTACGGTTCGATCGTAAGAAACTTAACTAAGCAATTTTGCTAATTATTTTAAATAATCAACGTTTCGGTCACTGATTTGGACCATTTTCAAGATTAACTTAAAATTGCGTCTGTAAGAAAAAAATAAAATAAAAAAAGTATCAATATTGTTGTTAAAAGAATAATAAAAATTAATTTACATTGATTAAATGCAGTGTGATTTAATGTACAAGTAACAACATGAAGTTCCACATCAGTCGTGTCATAGAGAATTAGAGATTGAAGCCTAAAATTTTTGACAGTGTTGATGGAAATTCGATGACATGCAAAACAAGATCGTTGGGCCCAATAAGTATTTGTCATCGTAAAAAATAAAAAATTGAGCCAGTGGTCCAGGGTAGCGACAGCCAAAGGTGCTTCTATTTTTCAAACACTACATCTCCGAGGGGATGATTTCTCACGGAGCGGATTCGCCGATGAAATAGCGCGAGAATCGTCGCGAGTAGACGTCGCGTGAACCAGCCACCCCCTAATGCCGCGAAATTCCCATATCTACCTCTGACGGTACGTCACTCCGTTCTTCCCACCCTCTCCCGTCCCCCTTGCAACCCCTTGAGCTGTCTCTCTTTCGAGGGCGACCGAGCTTCTTACATAAATCACGTGCGTTTAACCTCGTTCGGAAGGAACTGACGCTTTGGAACCGACTTCCGGCGAGCGGAGGGTGGGAGGAGATGTGCCAACGCGGCTATATTTTAAGGGATGAAACCATACGCGGATCGTGCGGCGTTTTATCGACCGCGTGTTTTGCGTGGCGAGCCGGAAATCTTGCCCGACAGCGAATACCGGGCCAGAAAACGCCGCTCGGATCGACCAGAATTAATAAACGGAGAAGGGGGTGGAAAACGGGTGGAAAGTGGTTCTGGACGGATTGGGGAGCAAGATTCGCGCGATAAGCGAATTCGGAGTTGGAAAAACTGGTTCGACACCGTAAATCTCGGTGTCTGAAGACAAAAGCGCGTCACGAGGATCAGAACTACCCGTTCGCTGCCCAACCACCCCTTATTTTCGATCCAGTGGCAGCAGAAACCGTCACAGGCTTGTTTGACGAGGGTAGCTGGGCTTCGGACGATTAATCACTTCGCTATTAATTAACCGAACAGTCGTTCCCTCTCGCGTTTCGAAATCGAAGCCACCCCCTGTTTCGCACAAGGAAGGTCGCCATCCCTCCACTCTCCCCTGATGGTGGTTTGCTCGAAGATCACGGTCCTTAAGTTTTATAAGCCTATCCAGCTCCCGGTTAATTACGATCAACCCCTCGATTTATCGTCACGGCGACGTTTAAAGCGAGAATCAGTATTGCGGGGGTGGTTGCTGCGACTTCGAACCAGCTCGATAGTGGACGATCGATGCACTGTGATTTATCACCCTGTCAGCGGTAACGACCCGGCGACGACACCCCCGATGGGATCTCTTTGAGGAGACCCGAGCTGTACGAATTTGTTCCGCGATGTTTTACTCCACCATCCAGAATCTTAAGGGTTGATGTACATTCTTCTGTATTTGTTTCGACGGCGCTTTAAGTTTCTAGCACCAGTCGTTCTTGGAACGAGTCCATTGACGAAATTAATTTCAACAATTGTTCTCCTGAGTTTCTTCTTCTTTCGAATTCAATAAATTGGTTTTTCAAGTTCTATTTATTCTCAGGCTCAAGTGCAGTTATTGT
The DNA here is from genome assembly GCA_028455615.1 of Lasioglossum zephyrum. Classification (NCBI taxonomy): domain Eukaryota; kingdom Metazoa; phylum Arthropoda; class Insecta; order Hymenoptera; family Halictidae; genus Lasioglossum; species Lasioglossum zephyrum. The sequence goes on along the minus strand of CM052320.1, from coordinate 10,122,801 downwards.
AAACTGCCATCTTCTACATTTATTCGAGCCCTAATATAAAAATTCATGCAAGAATTTATTACATTATATATATTGTTCATATTCAATATAAGTCTAAATAATAATAATAGCATCTCATTCAGCAGTAGCAGTTTATAAGCAAACCCAGGTCGTTTACACGGTCGCAGAATCTATTTTACAGAACGCGATTTACACAATTCTGCGAATTTGTCACGCGTTTCCGGGCCGTCGATAAAGGAAATCGTTACCCGTGATATTTCTCCGCGGTAATTAATAATCGAACAAGTTGCTCGAGCTTCGGGGGGTAATTTCGGTGATTACTTTAGCAGCGATCACTGTCGAGGGGGCCGGGCCACCCGCGCGTACGTGATCCTGAAGTTTCCGTGAACACCGGCGCTAAATCGTTAATTACGATCGGCGCAATTAATCACCCCATTGGCGACGACAGCAATTTAAACGACAACGGGGGTAACGCACGAGATGTAAACAAGATTCAGAACCCAGCTATCGATGGTTTTGTCAACCGCCATCTGGCATGTGACCCCATTAATTTATTATCAGGTTGCTCCAAAAGTTTCTTCAGTACGTTCAATATTGTCAAATAACACGGTGAACCTTGACCTTGACATATGTTGTCGAGGACAAAATTCTGAACAACTTTTGTCATTACAACTACCCGGTGCTCGGTCTTAGTTTTCGAGATAATTGCAAGAAACTATTGCTAGTACTAAATTGAATTTTCTGTATTCGCCCACGCTCTTTGGGAACGTAAGGCTGCCATAGTTTCGAATGAGCTACACCTTAGATAAACAAACATAGCAAGAACCCATATATTTTAAGTGCGGATCAGTAGCGATCGGAAAATTGAATTTAGTACTAGCAATAGTTTTTTGCAATTATCTGGAAAACTAAAACCGAGCACCGGGTAGATGTACTGACAAAAGTTGTTCGGAATGTTGTCCTTGACAACATATATGAACGTGAAAGTCATCGGAGCTGCCTCCCCGAAACGAAAGGTTTACCAATAACACTATTTTTTTGTTGTCTAGTTTTACTATTTCCTAAGTCTCGAAATTTATTTTCTTAAGAAGCCAGATTATAGGCCAGGATGAGAATCAATCTTCAGAAAACAGAATCTTGAGTTTCGATCTATATTCGTTTGCTGGCTCGGCGAAATACTTTCGCGGAACTGGTTGAAGCAAGGAGCTTTCCAACCGCGAACCTCATCTCCCTTGTGTCCAACCCATACCTTTCCACCACCGCCCTTCATAGAGGGGGTGAGTCCGATACGGAAGTTGTTTCCACGGGGAATAAAGTTTCAGGGATAAGCGGCAGTGTCGCGGGGTGTGCGGGGGTGGGCCGAGGACCAGGGTCGTTTAAGTGGCTGTTTTTCATGCGGCCTCGTTGAATATGTATTCCGGTTTTGTTCCGCTCACAGGTGCGTGTCCTTCCGCGAAAGAGTGGTGATTAAGGGGATGAAAGTTCAAAGTTCGCCGTCGCGTGGGGGTTCCGATGAAAAACGTGTTTCAGGGCGAGGCTACGCTCATCGTATTCCTATTTCTCCGACCGGAAAACCGTCTCGAACGAAAGTGGACGCGTCTGCTCGCGAATCAGCGATTCTACTTGTTTTGTGCACTCTTTACACGCCGTTTCCTTCTTATTTTATGCAAGCAGCTGTGAAACGATAGAATCGATTAGGGGGTTTGACCTAGTCACTGTGTCGAAAAATATGTATGCATATTCAACTTTTTTTTTAAGTGAACAGGGTAAATGAAAAATTATAAAACCTTTTCTGTTAAATAGATTTCTGGAGGATACGTTGGAAAACATTTTTCTTCTTAGATAATTCCTTTTTTTTACGAGATGTAACAATTTCGGTGGAGAGATTGTACTCGGACATTCAACTGAATAGGATGTACGTACTGTTTTCGGAATTTTTTCAATTAAACGGCTGAACGTTGCTGGAATTCATGAAATTATCAATTAGCTCCCTTCGTTCCGGAGTACAATTGCTTTTTAAGCATTCGCGCTTCGCTCGTCAGTTTGTTTTTCGTGTCACTTCTGTCGGAACGTTCAACGCGATAATACATGCGTTTGACGTGTCGCATTTTTAACAATTTGTGTGGTTGCGTAATGTTATAGTCCAGTCGTCAGGTACTTTTACCTGGAAAGTATTCCGAATTTCATGAAATTGTGACACGTCATTTAGGGGTACTCTGGAGTGTCGAATCTGAGTTTTCGACCTCGAGTTTCAACCTGTGCTAACTTGGGGATGAAGGAAAAACCACGAGTTTGAAAAAAAACATGTTTCTCGACTTTGAACAAATATTGTGATGTTATTATATAATATATTGCATTGTTCTTTACATCAAAAGATTGTCTAGACTTTCCCGAATCCAGCGATGTGCAATAGTAATACGTTTCGTTATTATATATTACGTTGTTATTATATATTTGTTATTATATTAACGTTATTATATATAACGTTGTTATTATGTATTTGTTATTATATATTAAGTTCGGAATACTTTCCAGGTGGACGCTTTTTTTCGTCCTGTCAACTGGGCTGTTAGTTTTAAGCGGGTGAAATATTTTCTGTATTTAGATAACGTATCGAGTAATGAAAATCTAGTTTTCACGGAATTTTCCTCGTTTCAGCATTTCAAAGCAGCTTCTCCGGCCGCGCTTAAAAAAGTGAGACTCAATTAGACGGGTTTCGGAGCTTTTTTAACGGTTCCAGACTGGACAGTTTTGGGAGTGCGACCCATATTTAAAATCGTGTCCGCCTATCGACCGAGGGTAGCCACCCCCTGGCAGGCCCATCCGGACAGACATTTATTTCACAGGCTTTTCGGATTTGACGGATTAGACCGGAGCTTCTCGTGTGCCGCGAGGATATTAATGCGCGTCTGGCGTGAAGCACGAAGTGCGCGACGGGGTGAGACAGAGAAGGGGTTGCTTTCGGATGGAAAAAAAACCGTACTGGAAACGCATGGGGGTGGCTTTCGGAAAAAAGAGGTTGGCAGGCGTGGCCGAGGCGAAGTCGAAGGTAAAAATTGCGGGCAGATAAAGGTGTTAAGGACGCCATTCGTCTACCTCGCGGCTGACAGTCGCGATAAAGTTTCTTTCACGCCGAACTGCCGCGGACTGGTTTAAAACCGTTTCCTCGAGGACGATCCACAGGGCTCGTGCGTCAAGAAGACGGATACCACGAAAAACTTGGATTCCGAGGATTTACGGGGTGCGTGGGAATCGGCGCCGATAAGGGTTGCTTAATTGCTCTCGTTCCGAATGACGGAGTTTTCAATCTGGACGCTGAGAAGGGCTCGAGGAGGAAGCTTCCGGTCCGAGAGGATTCAATTTGCCTCTGTCGATAATCTGAGCCTCTTATTCACTAACTTTTCGGGCTCGCTGGTTACGAATATGAAGTTGAAATTCAAGACACAAAATTGAATAAATAATCATCAATAACTTCCAAGTGAATCAAATGCAAATATCCCACTCCAATGTTAATTTCCGGTGGCTTCATTCACTAACTTTTTGGGCTCGCTGATTACGAATATGAAGTTGAAATTCCAAGATACAAAATGGAATAAATAATCATCAATAACTTCGAAGTGAATCATATGCAGATATCCCACTTCAATTTCAATTTCCGGTGTCTTTATTCACTAACTTTTCGGGCTTGTTGATTACGAATATGAAGTTGAAATTCAAGACAACAAATTGAATAAATAATGAACAATAACTTCCAAGTAAATCAAATGCAGATATCCCACTGCAATGTCAATTTCCGGTGGCTTTATTCACTAACTTTTCGGGGTCGTTGATTACAAATACGAAGTTGAAATTCCAAACACAAAATGGAATAAATAATCATTAATAACTTCGAAAGAAACTATGCACTCGACAGTGAATTAAATGCAAATATCTCACTTCAATGTCAATTTCCGGTGGCTTTATTCACTAACTTTTCGGGCTCGCTGATTACGAATATGAAGTCGAAATTCCAAAATACAAAATGCAATAAATAATCATCGATAACTTCGAAAGAAACTATGCACTCGACAATGAATTAAATGCAAATATCTCACTTCAATGTCAATTTCCGGTGGCTTCATTCACTAACTTTTCGGGCTCGCTGATTACAGATACGAAGTTGAAATTCCAAAACACAAAATGGAATAAATAATCATCGGTAACTTCGAAAGAAACTATGCACTCAATTTCCGGTGTCTTTAAATACCAGAGCATCGTAGAGCAAGGTATTATTCAGCTGAAAAATTCCCGTCGTTTCCATTTACCGAGCAGAGCAAACTCAGCCAGTGTAATTTAAAAAAATCGTCATCAATGGTGGTTTATCGTTGCACCCCCATTCATCCCCTCGCAGGCGACTTATCTTCATTAACAGGGGATGAATTTCCAGCGATCGGGTTGTTTCAGCGAGCCGGGATCGAGCTGATTCACAGAAATATACCGTTCGAGTTTTAAATATGATCGGTAATCGTAGCGGTAATAACCGGACGCTATCTCGCGATCATGCTCCTCTCCATCGTGAAAAATTCAATGATTCATGCGGACGGAACGGTGTCCACCGTTTAATATTTCACTCCGCGTCGTGATATCATATTGATCACTTTAATCAACGACTGCCGCGAAGGCTTCCTCGTCAATTGTGCTCGCCGACAAGCATTTGTACATCGAACGAATGAAAATATTCGAACTTGTCTTTCCGATGAAAACGCGCCTTGACGAACGAATGTGGAAACCTTTCTGAAAAACAACGATTCCGCACAAAGATTGCCAGATCATTGTTACAAAGCGAATTACTTGTCGATGTAACACATTCCATTATTTTCGTTTGATGTTCCAGTTGTGCATTATCGGGAATCAATAAAAAAAAAAATTAACAAATCATTTTACATTCGATTCGTTGGCCATTGTCGTTTTCCGATATTCATTACGCCCGGTAGAAACTGAATAATGGCGACAACAATAATAATTATTTATTCGACGGTTGGCTCTTTGACGTGCAAGAAAAAGTAATTAACAGAAAATAATGAGAATGTTGCGGCGCGTGCAGTGAAAATAAAGGTCTAAACAAAGGTAGAGAAAGAGAGAGAGAGAAAAAACGAGGTATAATACGTTAAATAAAAAGTAAAAATTGTGGCTGGTGCGCGTACGAAGGGAATAAAGATATAAATAAAGGTACACAACGGGAGAAACAATAATAATACGTAGCAGAAAAATTGTGGCACGTATGAAGAAAATAAAGACATAAATAAGGGTACACAGCGGGAGAAACAATATGATACGTAAAGTAAAAATTGCACCACGTACAAAGGGAAATAAAATAATATGAGGATTGTAGAACGGAAGGGAAAAATGTAATGCTTAAAATTGGATGAAAACAGTAAGTACGCGGGGAGTGCGATATAAAATCTAACGAGACCGGGTAGAGCCAAAAATATATGAAAGTACGATACATGCAATTTACCGAGACTAAACGACGGTGAATTAAAAGTGAAGTGGTATTAAGGTTTCTAGAGACTCGTGTATAAAAAATGTGGACGAGTAAGAAAGCGCCGGGCAATTAATAATGCAACAAACGTCTGGTTAAATGAAAGATACAAGGGTAATTTTCCGTCGGCAGTGTCAAGTATGAACGGGGAAGAATTAAAACTGGTGGGTCGCTTAGAGCCGCAAAAATGCTTGTGCATCGGATTTCGAGGAAGGCGGAGAGGTACCGGGAAGCGAGAGTCCTTGCTGCATCCTTGTTTCCCGGCGTAGAATTAACCACACCCTCGAGCTGTCTAGAAGCTCCCTCGGCCCAGGCTGCATTAACTTTCCGGATCGCGAGCACCCCCTGCGAGAGAATCCAATTCCAGGGAATGCGGTCATTCTCGCGTCTCTTTTCCCACCGCGCTCCCGGCCCGTCTTATAGCGACTAGCTTTTCTAAGCTCGAGGCCACGGGTTACACGCTCCTCGAATCGAACAAATGGACTCGTCTCCCTTAAGGACGGCCCAGCATCGTCGGAATAGTCAGGGGGAATTTTTCGGTGAAAGCTTGTAACGGTAAAGTCGAACCCATTGGACAACGTTGCGGTCGGTCGCGTGTCTTCGACCGGTTCTAATCGACGTCAGGCTTCGGGGACTCTGTTTCTCGAGATTGCATTCGCGCGAGGACGCAGCGAATGCTTCTACAAAAATATGAACCCAAGAAAAACATCCTGTACACAGGAGCCAAGTTCTCTATGCCAGTAAAAAGTTGTGAGATCAAATACCTCTTGCAATACTAAAAAAAGCGATTGTAAAAATTAGTTTAAAAGAACACTGTTTAATTTTTAAAGAATTACATGGAGGTTTAAATTACTGAAACTTAGCCATTGCTTTAAAAAGTAATGGCCATGATGTTTCTACCACATTTTCATAAGAAATAGAAATTAATATAAACAATGTGAAGAATGAAAAAAGAAAAAAACAAAACCTTAGATTGAATCTAAGTTATATTGGAAATATCATCATAAATAAACATTACTGTTTCGTACCTAAGATTAACATTTTGTTGTTTAATCATACGAATGGTTTCCAATAATAATCTACATTTTAAAATAGTATTGAGTCTGTTTCTGAAACTCTCAATCAAAAAATACAAGCTTTTATAACACCGTCCAGTCACGTTTACATAACTACATATATATAACCACTAATGAAATTAATCTGTTGCATAAACTATGAACCCTGAAACACGGATCGTTAAACCGACTGAACAATTTCAGGTTCATATTAATTCCCCGGACAATCCCAGCTTTCTAATTCATTCGTTCCGAGTTAAATCGAGTCGAAGCAGTTCCGGCCGCAGTAGGTGAAGCCAATTTCCACGTTCGCAGCCGATGGAAATTTTTGCCGGTGCGGCAGCTTCTAAATTCTATCCTCGGAATCGTCGGCGTCGGTGGTGTTCCCGTTTAACGCAGACCCGCCGCTGCCGCGTCGATAATTACAATCGATACGTCGCGAAACGAATCGTGGCTGCTTCCTCTCCGTTCCACACCGCTTCTCTACGCTCAGTTCTGCGCCGCGTGTTAGCGGTCCGTGCACGTAACACCCCCGTGCCGTCCCCCGATACGAACACTCGAGCGCACGTATAATAGTCTTAATTAAAATAGTGGTCTAACGAACACCGCTAACTGCGGTAATCCGACGTGCCTCATTGGTAATCCCACGACCGTACCGTTGAACACGAATGCGTTACGTTGGCCCCATGGTGTAGGCTCCAATGGCCTGGCCTCATGGTGTCTGGCCATGGTCTGCCACCATCGACTAACTTCCCTGGCAATGTAGCTAACCGTTCCCAGCAACGTTGCTGCTATCAGTCAGACGTACGAGCCAGGACGTGACACCTTCTCCTACCTGTCCAACTAACACGCCTGTCCGCAGAGTATCACGAGGATGATCAGCGTGTCTCATCCGTAATACTTGCTTTCCCTCTATGCATACGGGATGGAGGATCTATCTTACACCTAACTCTCCGTACTCGGGTTAAAGTGTCCTAATGTGTTTGAGAATTTCGATGATTTATGGCGCCAGCCGATGGACACGCTGTGCTTCCGAAGAACTTGCGCGTTCAAGACCCTGGGCTAAGCTAAATTACTTGTGCTAATGCTACTGTGGGTAATCATTTGAGATTTAAGTGGATGTGGAGAGACTCTGATGTTTGCGCTTAAATTCTACAATGAATTTTATTTCGTTTCGTAGTATCTCAATCCTGAAATATGATTTTCCATTAGACTATCCCATCGAAGTGGATCTCTCTGGAGTATTTGCACATCTGTTTTATAAACTCTCAACTCTAAAAACACAGAACATCCTTTTCCATATTTGAAGATATAACTGTATGAGGTCATACATTGTTGCCCCAAAATGTAGGTTATAACAGTTTTATTTAATCAATTCGTGTTCGTTGTCCAATCGTAAGATCCCTGTGTGTATAATGCATATACCAATACCACAGAACCTGCTTAGAAGTTATAAATTAGACTGAGGATTTGATCCAGTAGGATTTTTATTTGATTGCGACCGAGAAACTTTCTTGAGATTAGTCTACAAAGAATTGTGAATTGCTTGAATAATCCTCAGACAATTATTTAACCACATCCTCATTGAAACCTATGTAAATAATAGAAAGTAACTAAAAATCCTAAAAAAAATATATGTGCTCAAAATCCTTTCATTGTAAAAAATAAAAAATAACTAAAAATCTACTGACCTGGTAGCAATTAAAGGGCACGTGATGCTGGGTGAGGCCCAAGCTTCTGGGCTCCATGGTGCGCACTCGTACAGCCTGAGCTCCCGTCCAGAGACCGCCCCGAAAACGCTGCGCCATCCCCCGGTGCATCCACCCCCGAGTCCGAATCCGCTTCCAGCTCCTCTAGAAGTGCTCGCGCTGCTTCCAGCGCCGTCCTCGCTGCTCTCGCTACTAGCACGTCCATTCTAGACAGAGAGAAAATCGCGCGCATGTAGCTCGTAAATCTTCGTTTAGCTAGATCGTCTCCGGAAATCGCGATCCAGCACGATTCCCTCGTCCCGGAAATGTTTCTTTCGAGGACACACAGCTGCGAGCGTATACGCATGCAGAGGTTAATGCATGTATAAGTGTCGTTGTTCTTCTCGGCGTGTAGCCGACGATTCGCGTGGCCGACGAAATTATGCGGGACACGTGGACGGGCACGATAACACGGCCCCCGGCACACGGAATTCGCGATTTCGCGGTTCCGTGAAAGTGTGAATGAAAACTGCAACGACCGCATTCCGGCTGGAGACAACATTCTGCGGCCGGACAACACGCGGAATGAGAAGGGCCGGAATGTGGAAAATGCTGGTCATCCAAGGTCATTATACAGCTATGCAACGCCGTCCCATTTGGAAGAAGATAAAGGGGAGCCTCGTAAGGCGGGCGAAGAATGGTTTTCCATAAGTTTCACGTGGTATTAACATTCTCCGTTCTTCCCCCTCCACCGCGTTCATCATCCTCCCATCGTAACGTTGCGAGTCTTGTGGAAGGGGGGAACAATCGACTAATGAAGGTGGAACGTCGGCGACGCCGATATTTCCTGGTATTGTCAATGTGTCAGGCTTATTGATGGACAAATATTGTGCCAGAGGGAAAATGTTCGTCCTATGATTAATAACACTAGCCGGCTGTATTCGGGCAACAATGGTAATAGTACACTGCTCTCGAGAAAAAAGACAAACACGTAGTTGGTAGACTGCAGTGATGAGGGGAAACTACGTGCCAACATTTGTGGACACGACTCTTTAAAACGATAGTGGCTAAACACTACTTGCCGCGGTACGGGGTCAAATATTGGTACTGTAATTTACAATGTGTGTGTGCGATGGACAACTATGGCAAAAGGTGTGTGTGTGTGTGTGTGCATGGTGTGCAACAGCGTGTCTGTGGGAAGAAGAATATTTGCATCTAATCAATATCTATATTGTATAATCTTTTTATTATATATATATTGCATAATCGTAACAAAGAAAGGTGTGCCAACTATTTAAACCATTGTAGAGGACATAGTGAAAAAGCCAACTTTTGGGACAGGGAAATTTCATCCTTCCTGAGTACACACTTTAGATGGTTGGGTATGGTCATTAATCATTGACGATTGCCAGAACCCTGACTCAACTGTTACAATATTCGTTGCAAGGATGTCTAAGAACACACGGTTTGACGAACGGAAAAGTCCTCCCCTCTTTTTAACGGTGTTTTGGACATCGACAATCCTCCTACTAAAAATAAATAAATAACAGCGTTGTTTTTGGAAGTCACCCTGACCCTGAGATTTAGCGTTTAGCTTTCTCGTTATATTTGTTTTAAATTCGTTATTGTTTTAATAAATATATATTTTCATAGTCTGTTAAATAACGTGTTAGACATTAAAGAAATTTTATTTACCCGATCACCTAAACCATTATAATTTTGTATTTTGCGAATTGAAATCGTACATCGAGTAACTGTAAACCGTAAATGTACATGGACACGGCTCTGTAGAAGAGGCGTAATGCTTAACAGAAAAGTGCAGAAAATCAGCTTCACCGCGACAAGTACGGAAAAGAGGGACACTTTCGCCGCGAAAGTAGACGCTTTCGTTGGGCATCTCTCGAGAAGCACCGGAGTAAAAGGTGGGAAAGGAGGGCAGGGAGAAGAAAGGGGATGGAAGCTTTCCATTGTTATCGACGTAGAAAACAGTAGACGCATCGGCAGTTTCTCCGGTTCCCATTGCATTCCAGACATGCGTCGAGCGCAGGCAAGAACGCCTTCTTCGGGACCGGAGGCTGGATAAAACGGGAAGGAGACGGCGAGACGCGGAGAACCGGCGAGCGAGAGAAAGAGGAGGCGCCGGAGAAAACTGCAGGAAGAAGCGGTAGCTACGAGAAATGTAGCCTCATAAGTGTCAGCCGCATTTTCCCGTGGCACTTACGAGGAGACAATATCGAGCGAGGGTCCGGCCGTTCCTGCGACTGTGTGCCATCGGCGTTCGTGGTTTTCGCTACGGAACGGAATGCGAGGACACAATGCCCTTCCATCCGAACCACCCGTCCACCCAACCGACCCCCATAGACCACCCCCATACGCCGACATCCAACCCCTTCTCCCGCGGGGATGATACATCGGGGATTAATTGAACTGTCGAATATTGACATTCCGTTGAAAACCGTGCGTGTTTACGTCGTGATGGTTACATCACGTTCCGTGTCCGACGTCCCTCCACCATCGGAACCCGTTCCGACAACCCCCATAGCTTTCTCTGGACAACTTTTCAACCCTTCGTTCCACTCTCCATTATTCTACGAAAACGCCTCTTCATTTGCCTAGCGATACAAAGCTACAGCTTTTCAGAATTTGTTACGTGAATTAAAATGTTGTTTGGGTAGGCACAATTTTATTTATTTATTTATCCGTAAATTCTCAGCAATTTTGATTTTGTTTAAATGAACTACTAATAACAAATTCGGGTAATTATATAGAAAAGGAAAATTTTAATATGTTATATTGTGTTGTTACCGGAAGTTCAGTTTTTAAATAATATTGGCACGCTTCTCAAAGAACCATAGATTTTTAATATTAGACTATAACACTTGATTCTTTATTCAGAACATAGAACAGTTGTTTTAATACGTACAAAGAATTTTGAAAAATTTTCCGATTGTTCGGAATTATACAAAGAAATAAATTTTTTCTTTCCTTTTTCTTTTTGTAATTTGACACGGAGGTTAACTTAAACTATATAATTTACAGTGTTTCAATTTTTACAGACGCTACTATTTATACAAAGTTTTTCTTGATAATGGTCTAGACCGAAATGTTGAAAAAAGTTATGGTTATTTGCAAAATTTGCTTAGTTAGTAACATAGAATTATAACATTTAAGTTATACACAGAGAAAATTTACAAAATAAATTTTATGGATAACTATATACCATTGGAACGTATTCTGAAAATTTCATTAAAAATCGTGTGAAAGGAAACCTCGTGGGGGAAAAGTGTGTTCGGAGAGCCGAGCAATTATTAGTCAAATTCCACGAAAATTATTGTTTCGCAATTTCGCGGACATTTTCTGCGACAGATGGTACAGCGGCGGATCAAAAATCGGCGGACATCGAGCGTGTCTTTTTTATTTCAATGGGATCAAAGGAATCGTTTGCACTCAAAGAGGAACAATGGACAGAGAAACGAGCCGCGCGTCCCACCGAAAGGGTTTCCACGGTTTATTGGACGTCGACGCGACTAATTGCCGCTGTTTCGACGGACCGTCGATTTTTCTCGGGGACGGAAGGGACGCGTGTGTGTCCTATGGATACAGGCCCTTTGTCCCTGCACCCGCGGATATCATGGCAGACAGTGCCTTTGCCTCGGCTAATGGAAGAATGTCCGACCCGTCGTCCGTTGGAACACCGAAATATAAAAACCGAAACGTAGACTGGCCAACCGCAGACTCGAAAACGGTGATTACACGGTCTGGTCCCTGGCCGACGACAATTGAACATATTGGAACGATGTCCACGTGGAAAATGGAAGGGAATAGACCATAATAAAGCGCAACGACCGCTGGCATTTATACAATTTCCTACTCGGTGGATACAGTTATACCGACGCGTGTCGTCTAACTATTTGTCAAACGACCCACTACGTTTCATTGAAAGAGGAGACCGATTTTATAATTAAAAAATTAAGTACAGTAGAATCGGAAATATTCGAAGCTCTGATACACACGATTTGGGTAATTATATACATAGAAAAGATCTGGGTACTCCGATTTTGATGAAATTTTAATAGGTTATAGATTTCGACATTTGGAACAACTTTTTCCTGAACCAATATAGGGCGGTCGCTTATAGTTTTCGAGATATTTGCAAAAAACTATCTCTAATACTGTAGCGTGCAGGAATACGAAAAATTCAATACAGTATTAGCGATATTTTTTTACAAATATCTCAAAAACTGAAAGCGACCCCCTATATTGGAAGAGGAAAAAGTTGTTCAAAATGTGTTTCTGCATAACATATTAAAATTTCATCAAAATCGGAGTCCTTTCCTATATAATTACCCCTACAGTTTATTAAGGTGGATTCCGAACCACCTTGGTATTAGATGACACATGGAATATTTCCAGAGGTGTCGGGATTCAAACCCGCGACCACATTCGAAATATGTTTGAATAGGTAAACAATATAACAATATCAGATCATAGATAAATTATATAGTACAATAATTATATAGAAATTGTATAGAAATGGTCTGCGTACTCCAATTTTGATAAAATTTTAATAGGTTATAGATTTTGACATTTTGAACAACTTTTTCCTGAACCAATATAGGGGAGTCGCTTTTAGTTTTCGAGATATTTGCAAAAGACTATCGCTAACACTGTGTTGAATTTCTTATATTCCTGCATGCATAATAGGATAAGAAGATTGAAATTATTTGGACCAGGTGTTTCATTTTCGTTCAAGGAGCAGCCGAAATCGAACGAAGGGTGGTTCTAGGAAGAAGAAACAATTTCAGGTAGAAAGAGGCAACATTTTTGTTTCGCGAGAAGAAGTAGGCAGGAAACGTGTTTCACTTCTCCGGGCGTTCGCTCGAGCTCGAAGGAAATTAAGCCAATTAACCCCCTCGCGGCTCGAGATTTTCCTTCGTGCCTGGCAACCGTCCAACAGTCCGCGTTTCCGGAAAATGTACTGACTTTCGGAAGGCGGCGCGCAACCAATGAAACTTTCAACAATGCGGCACAACTTTTCGCCGGGGACAATCGTTTACGAGGTAACTGCGGCCAAAGCGTCTCGAACAAACAGTGTCCTCTATTTTTTAACACTTCGCTCCTCTCTCTCCGCTTCCATTCTACTCCTCCACTCTTATTCGATTCCATTCGTGTTCCATCAAATAACCACCTAAACTTTTCGCTTATTATTAGTAATCGGGAAGAACAGCAGGGTGAAACTTTTATTTCCCTCTCGATCCCAATCAACTTTCTTTTTGTGCATTAAATATAGTTTATTTTAAAGAGCTTTCGTTTAATTAGTGAATTTCATGTTATATTTATTTTTTAATCAAATTGTCTTCATATTATTAAAAGTACAAGAAATTCGAAATCCATCAATATATTGATAATGAAAGCCATTCATGAGTATATGTTGCATTAAAAAATACATTAATTTATAGAGCTTTCGATTAATTAGTGAATTTCATGTTATATTTATTTTTTATTCAAATTGCCTTTATATTATAAAAAGTACAAGAAATTCGAAATCCATCAATATATTGGCAATGATTAATTACATAATTTTTACTATATCTATAAAAAAAATGGAGTTTTTCTAATGGCGCTTTTTCAAGGTTTAAATAGGGTTTGAAGTGGAATTTTATGAATTCTCCATAAGAAGACATGTTAAAATGTGCGCACTTTAAGTTGCTATAAATATTAAACGGTGCAGTGCAGCAAAAAATTTTCTTGCCTTTCCATATACCTCCAGAACATCCTTAACGTCACATACTTTTATGGAATTTGTTGTAAATAATTCGTTCAGTGTGAAAAAAAACTTTCTCCGCGCAGAGATTGGCAACACTGATAAATACCCTAGGTATGTCACGTGGTGTGTCTAGTCACTTAACCACTTCGCACAGACAGCAGTTTCAGACAGCAGAAATTCGCATTTTAACAATTCCACCGATGGCAACGTGTCTCCACTTTGTAACGTTTCAGCGTGCTGCGAGGGGTGCAATAATCTGAAAGGAGCAAGGGGTAGCACTCGGTGAAAAGCGGGGGTGGATCGCGATGAATATGGTTCGTTGGGCGCGGAGTGGAGCGTGTAGTCGATCGGTCGATTCAATCAGCTCGAATTGAGAATGTTCGACGGTTAGGAGTCTGGTGAATACGGGGCAACGCGAAGAAAAGGGGTGGTGGTGGCGGCGGGGAGGGCCGGGGGCTCGAAAACTCGCGATACAACGAGAGCACAATGGCTCGATCGAGGAAACCGCAGACGCGAGGCGGGAAAAAGGTTTCCCGCGATATGGATAAGGGAGTGGGAAGGGTCGCGGGGGATTTCCGAGGGCCCTGCGCCGGCCGGAAAATTCCCGGGAAATTCGTTCGAATCAAGGCCGGTCGCGGGGAGCGCCGTCGATCCTTCGGATCCTCATTTTGTTTCCTCCTCGGCCCGTGTCCCCGTGCTTCACCGGAAATCCAAATTGAATTCCGAACGGTGACGGGAATTATCGCGGATTGTTCGACGTCGAATCGATCGGCACGCGAATTTTCTTCGGCCGGTTTTCGGATTTGTTGCACCACTGTTCCTCGGTTCCATCAATTCCCGTTGATTTCTTTTATTTCTTGGTTGCGCGCCTCCGCGGATGCGACCGAGAACTATCATTTTTTCGGAATTTTTTCGAGCGTACCACATCGAAGTATCAATTTTTAACTGTTTTCGTAGACGGAATTTTTGTGTGCAATAATAGTGTTAAATTATTCCCTCGAATTTACGTAACCATTGAGATTTTTTAAGACAAATCTAATTAAAATTATACTGGTTTTCCTTTATTTCGATCGACAATTGTTCATAAATCTTTTAATGTTCATTCATGACGTTAATTAAGCTATTTTGCAAAATTACAAGAGAATTCTTTCATTGTAATTGCGTCTGTAAGAATTTTTCTTAATTATTACATGGTTGTCAGACCAAATGCAGAAAAAAGGAATAGCTTAATTAACGTCATGAATAATCGTACCAGCGCGCCAATAACATTCAAAGATTTATCAAAATTATACTGTTTCGAGGAGGACTTGTACTTTGTGAATTTGTTGAAGACGACAACGAGCCAGAAAATCACGGGAAAAAAGGTATCTCGATTTTTTCATCCTCCAGCAACTCGACCAGTGGAAATTGTCGCGTGCGTCGCTAACATTGTCCGCGACGATGTATCAGAGATTTATTTAGTTAATGTTAACGAACCCCGGATACGATCATTCTATTCGAAATGAAAGAGAAGTTAAGCCCTCGGGAACAGCCTCGATAAGGAGAATAAAATATCCTGGTTGTGCCGGGGAAAATCTACGGTGGCTTCCCTAGAATCTGTATAACGTTCTCGTTGATTAGCATACAGAGACTAACGTGCTCGCAGAGCAGTCATTAACACGGCTGTTCGGCCGATAAAAATGTTTTATAAAATTCATAAAAGCCGATAAGTATGCAGATAAGTGGACGGCGAGCTGAAAAAGGTCTCGTCCTGTGCGTCTCCTGTTTTTCAGTGTCGCGACTGATGCACTTCGAACGATTAACTAAATTTCCAAAGTAATATGCATACCTCCGGGAAACTCGAAGGGGCTAGTTTGCCCTTTGCCCGTTGGACAGGTGTAGCAAGCTGACGACGCGGTGCATCGGTGCACCGTCGCAGGACACCCAAGAGTTTCCCCTTCGGAAACTTCGTTTGCTCTCGCTTAAAGAAAGTTAACCCAGGGAAAAAGTCCGCGAGTCTACTTAGCCGGAGACACAGCGGAGTCTACGTGCCGCTTCTGTTCGCTAATCGACTATTCCAGGACACTTTAAGCTCGAGTAGAACGTTCCCCGTCAGTTTCCCCGGCTAGCTGGCCAGCGTATTTTCCGCCCGGAGAATTTTTAGGCAAAGGTGTTTTGCATTAGCCGGGCTGATGCCTTTCAGAAATCGTTTAGGGCACGCCGGCGATCCTTGTAATTAGGTCGGGGATTCTGGGCATTCAGTCTTGAGGAGGAAAGCGAGTTGAAATTAGTAAAAAGAACATTTTACTGTTCTTGCGGAATTGTTTGAATACATTAAAAACTTTTTCATTCGTTCCCATTAGAATTACAATTCTAATAACGACTATAGCGAAATGTAACTGTACAATGTTTCTTCGCTTTCAATCGACAGAAAGCAATCGATCGTCAGGAGATAGAAGTACAAGAAATTTAAAATCCATCAATACATTGGCAATGAAAGCCATTCATGAGTATATTTTGCATTAAAAAAAATAGATTAATTTAAAAAGCTTTCGTTTAATTAGTGAGTTTCATGTCATATTTATTTTTTAATTAAATTGTATTCATATTATAAAAAATTGTTATATATAATTGCGCAATAAAAAGTTAAAAATAAATATTTAGTGGAATTTTATGAAGTCTCCATAAGAAGACATGTTAAAATGTGCAAACTTTAAGTTGCTATTATAATTGCTATTTATTTAAGTGCATCGAACCCAAACTATGGTAATTGCATTAATTTAGTAAGAATTATATCTTGTGAAATTTTCAAAAATTATCTTGCGTTTCTATATACCTCCAGAACATCCTTAACGTCGCATACTTTTATGGAATTTGTTGTATATAATTCGTTCAGTGTTAAACGGTGCATACAAGTATCATTGATGAAAAATTGTGTCATTACTTGCACAATTGTGAATTCACTGCGATGTCAACGACTAAAAGCTTAGACGCGACCCTCTAAACCGATTTCTGGAGCAACCGATGTCAAGAAGGGCGCGCGAGAACGGTGGCCGGATTAAAAGATCCGGTGGGACGATTCTGAAGGGCGTTTTCCAAGGGAAAAACGGTAGAAATATTCCGTCGTTTCATCCCGGCCGCTGACAAATTACCCGAACGTCAAGCGAATAAGTGGAACGAGGAGACAGGCCTCCAAGGAAGAAAGACTCCTCTCGGGTCCACGGTGTGGAAGGTTTCCTCGTTGAAAGGGAATCGAAATGTTCGAGGAACGGAAGGGTCGGGTGTGGTGGCTCTTTCCTCGGAGCCCATTAAAAAATAATTAGATTCCCGGCATTAACTCGGCAAATATTTTTCGATACAATCCGCGGCCGGGGCCTGTTCAATTAAAACCGGGTAAAACGGTTCCCGGGCTGGTTTTCCCGCGGCAGGCCGGGGCCGTCTCTTGAATTTAATTGAGAAACTTCATCAGGGCGCTCGGCTCTCTCTCGCTACATCTCGCATCCCCACCCCCATCCTCCGGTAAATATTTACCAATTAGGAAATTAAATATCGGCGGATGGTTTCCGTCTCCATGAATTCGTAAAAGGCACCGGGGCGCTCATCCGCCGCGGCACGCGAATGTTTCGCCGCCAAAATCTGCATAATTAAAACGTTTTAACGGAAACTTGTGTTCCCAGGAACAAAAAAAAATCGGTGGAGAGAGCCCGAATCGCATTTCAGTCGTCTTGTTCCGCAATTTCCACCGTCGGAAATTATTCAATAAATTCGCTAGGCTATTTGCATACCGAAACGAACGCCGCGAAAAATGTGCTTCCGTAATTTTCCCGCGAAACGCGAACGCCGATGCCTTTAAAATAAATTGTTGGAAACTGGCTGTTAAGAATTTCTGAAGGATTCCACATTCTTTTTTTCTAGAATCTTTCAACTCGCGTGTTCCTATTACCACACGATTTTTATCGTATTTTATTGTTGTACTTCTGTCTCCCATTGTACCTGCAGAACATCCTTAAACAACGGATAAACTAATTTTTCTTTTAATTTCGAGTCGATCCACTTTCACAATTATTGTCACGCGAGAAGTATACTGTTTGACAAATTGTGGATTGTGTCATCAGGATTTCCGAATGCATGCGCATAATCAGAGGCTTCGTTACCGCGATAACAAAGACGGACCAGCTCGCCGGTAGCAATAAACAGAATTGTTGATGTTTTAACACCACCGGGATTTCCGCGAGCAGCGGTTGTATTTGCGTTCGTCCGGCTCGCGGCGCGGGATCGATTGTAATAAAAATCGCTAATATTTTTCCAGCGTGCGAAAATTATGCATCCTCGCACGCGCATTACCCCGGATGACGTTTATCCGGCGTGAAAGGGATTGGCCCGTGCGTGCGCATCGATAAAAATCACCGTGAAATCCGACACGTTCGCATTACGTACGATTTATATATTTATCCGTGGGCTCGAATGAACAATGCGCCAGATAGAAAGGAATTCCACGTTCCAGGAATTACGCGAAGGCTTGGCTGGCTGCAAGTCGATGCAATTTATCTGGCTCCTGCGATACTTTCCTGGTGTGCTAATGCAACCGGAGAAGTATCGAGAGAGAGCTGCTATTCTACCTCGAACGAGACTAAATGTCAATCAAAATGATTTCTATCGAACGGTGAATACGTAACGGCGCTGTAAACACTTTAGAAATGGAAGAAACCGAGAGAGAGAAGGGGAGGTTCTCTTTGTATCGGTTCCATTGTGAATCGTCACGGAAAATGTAATTCGATGGCATCAGAGAAATATTTATTGCAATTTTTATTGATCGAAGTGACGGCCGACAAAGCCAGTCGAGCCGAAACAAAAGGCAATCTCAGTGAAATGCTTCGTTCCTCTCAGACTGGTAATATTTGTATTATCGGCTGATGAGATTGTCGTACAATGAATTTGTAATGAGAAATAATATGGTAGAAATTTTTTTGGTAATTATATAGAAAAGGTCTGCGTACTCCGATTTTGATGAAATTTTAATAGGTTATAGATTTCGACATTTTGAACAACTTTTTTCCTTTTACAATGTAGGGGGGTCGCTTTTAGTTTTTCAGATATTTACAAAAAACTATCTCGAATACTGTATTGAATTTTTCGTATTCCTGCATGCATTTAATTCATCTTTTTATTTATAATTTTTAATATTATACTAAACATTAGCAATTGGAAATGTATCAGTCATCTCACTCATCTATACAGTATCAAAGTGTAAACAATATGTGCAGGAATACGAAAAATTCAATACAGTATTAGCGATAGTTTTTTGCTAATATCTGAAAAACTAAAAGCGACCCCCCTATATTGGAAGAGGAAGAAGTTGTTCAGAATGTGTTGCTGCATAACATATTAAAATTTTATTAAAATCGGAGTACGCAGACCTTTTCTATATAATTACCAATTGTTTAATATGGTTAGCGAGTGATGTAATAATTAGTAACTGTGACCTGGCGGTGGGAATGGTGCGATCTATGGAGTGAGATAGTCGTCATCGATGAGCGTGGATCGTAATACTATACGTGATTTTCATAAAGCAATGAATACCAGTCACTTTTCTTATTGTTAGCCAAAATACCCCATTATAAATCTCCCAGTCGCCAAACAACTTCAGTCACCAGCAACATCAGCAAAAATAATGGTCCTCCCGCACGTAAATTCTTTCCCAATATCGTGAGGGACGGTGCTAGCTCGCGAGTCGGTCTCCACCCTTGAAGTTGTGTGCATCCAACCCCGCGACATCCATGGAACAGTTGACATCCGACGTCTTATCTGCGACAGTCGTCGCGACGCTGTCGACAAGGATTTCCCAGGGTCCGTGTCGCGGGGCGTCGGTGAAATCGAGCGAAAGGGAAGTTCAGCCCCCCTCTCCAACCCCTGCGTCGCAATCTACAGTCGAGGGGGTAGGCAAAGTGGAATCAAGCGAGAGGAGAGAGAAATATATTAAACCAACCCCCCACACACCCCTCCGCAGGACGAACGGAACGAGAGTTTAACGGCATCCGCGACACCCTCGAACCAGCCTGAGGAAGGGGGTGGAACGGGGTTGGAATGCGCGGAATAGGGGATGGGAGGTTATCAGGGGACGAAGAGGAATCGACGAGGCTTCCACCGATTCTTTTCGGCTCTTTTCGCCTCACCTTCGTTTGATAACGAGGAACGCCATCGGGATTTGTTCGAAACGAAGCCAATTGAAACCGTCTTACCACCCC
Source organism: Lasioglossum zephyrum (assembly GCA_028455615.1). Lineage (NCBI taxonomy): Eukaryota > Metazoa > Arthropoda > Insecta > Hymenoptera > Halictidae > Lasioglossum > Lasioglossum zephyrum. The sequence goes on along the minus strand of CM052320.1, from coordinate 10,102,546 downwards.
TCAACTATCACGTCGAAATTCGGTCCTGGATTTTTCGGTTCTCGATTAGAGTTCGCAATTTCCCCTGCAAGGTTGTACCCTGGCTTGTACGAGGATCGTTTCATCCAGTTACTTCACGACTTTAAAATTTTCTCAACACATTTTCAAAACGTCATAAATATTCCGTTTTGTCGATCGTACGAATTAATAGAAATTAATTTATGATATCGGCGCACAGGTTCAATCAAAAAATTGAAACAAAGCAATTTTGCAATTTGTAAAATTTCTCTCAACGTTCGATCCTATTCTGGATCCTTTTCAAAACAATTTTTCTACTGAAAAATATTGAATGTGTAAAAAGATTAAAATTGTTTGACACAATAATTCTTAAACACTAAGTGTTTGTTTGATGGAAGAGAACAATTTTTGGGAACTTATTATATGAAAGGAACTCATCATACTTGGCGAGTTCGATCAAAGAAATAACAAAGTAATTTTGCAATTTATAAAATTTCTCTCAACGTTCGATCCGATTCTGGATCCTTCTCAAGAGAATTTTGCGTCTGAAAAATACTGAATGTATAAAAAAATTAAAATTGTTTGACACAATAATTCTTAAACACTAAGTGTTTGTTTTATGGAAGAGAACAATTTTTGGAAACTTATTATATGAAAGGAACTCTTCTTAGGTGGCACCAAATGTTACTGGAACATGTAACTCTTCGGAACGATGAATTGGACAACATTTTCTATCCCGAATAAAATATTGTTTATCAGCCGGAGAGATTGCGATTGACAAAACTATTTCTTGCGACAGATTGCTTGATTCACCGAATAAAGCGAAATACGTTTGATTAACAGAGTTCGCGCAAATACCGTGGAAATTCACGTTTAAAGGGCGCGCTGAAAGGTATTCTAATTGCCAGCAGATTGCTTCTATTTTTATTTCCGCGAAAGCGTTTTTCCGTTTTTACCTTCAAAGAGGAGGGCGCACAATACCGACTACGAACGGATTGTCGTAACCAACGGTGATTCTATACGGCATAAAATAGTTGAAACTGTATCGGCGATCCCTGCGCCGTGGGATCGAGGTTCGTTTGCAAAAAATTTCAGTTCGAATTTCTGACTAGTTCACGTGCTATTGAATGTAACTCGGCTAGCGTGTCTATTCATTAACGCTGCCGTTTCTGCTTGTTATAGACACGCTGCGCGGCTACGCGCGTATCCGACGAATTTCCGAAAGCCGAACCCTTTAAAAAAAAACAAAAATACAGGCTTGCACCGACAAAAGTTTCTGCTGCACTCTCGATTCAACTTCCCACACGCAAACGTCGATTCTCGTTCTGTTACGTTTAATACGGACCATTTCCTCTTGAATTCCCCTCGTGGTTCGCAGTGAAATACTAATTAAACAATCCTACAGACCATAGAATATTTTAAAGTGTCTCTGTTCAATAAATCGTTAGTACAATCGCGATGGATTACAGTGAATAGAATAAAATCGTCCGGCAAGAGTCGCTGAAAAAATCCAGTCAGAAAATAAATCACAAGAGGGTGCGCGAAGAAAGAAGCACTTTAGGCGTTTTATGTAAATCAAAAATTATATTGAGGGATGGAGTAACGTTACAAAAGTTTATCCGAGAGAATAAATCACAGAGCAAGGGGTGAGCTGAGAAACCAAACGATTCATGGATTGATCCAGTCCCGTTTCTGATCCACAATACGGCGCATGAAAGAAACCGCGCGACTAGGCTGACAGAGGGGTTGAGACGGCCTTGAGATCCAGGTGGTCGACGTGGTGGAATCAATTATGCGGCCGGGATCATATCAATGGGCCGTCGGATGGGACGATTAATCGCCTGGCTGGCGTTTTTCTTTGGGCAAGAGCGAAGGGGATGAAATATCGAAGCGGTGTTCGGGAAAGAGGGATGGGAACAGGTGCACTTTCGCAGCCCTCCGATGGCTCGCTATTAATTAGAAAGCGATCCGCTATCCGTTCTCAAACAGACCGGTTCTCGTTCACGATCTTCGCCGTTCGCCCATTAGCCTTGGCTAGGGAAAGCTCCGAACAGTAACCGCTGTTCGGAAACCACCCCGGTTAGGTCTTTCTCTAACGTTCTGCACAGACCAAGGACCCTGCCAAGTGGATAGTGCATCAGCAATGCTAAGTAAACTCTGACCGTGGATCGAGGACCGGTGCGTGGGTCATCCGCAGGGCTCTTTGAACCACGCCAGCTTGTGTACCTTGGCCGAACGGGGGTGGCAGGGTGGCTTTTTTCCAGGGTGAACGCGGTGCAGAGAGGCATGATTTATCGGGGGTTGCTCGAGACAAGCGGAACTTGGAAATTATCCGACGGATCCACGATCAGGGGCGAGTCCTGTTTACGCTGCCACGTCAACTACCCCTTTGGAAGTCGTCGGATGTTTGTCTTACCCTTCGACTGCTTTTGAATAAGTTTCGATGGGGAGCTAACAATACTGTTCTATTCAGCATCGATCGACGTAGAATTTGCAATTCGCAAAAAAATATGGATCCTTTTTTTTTAATTTGGGGACATCCCTTATGGATAACCATCCCTATCGCCGAAGATAAGGATGGTCACTGTCCGACTCGCAAAATATTGATTTTGGATCACCGTTGTATTCAACTGGACCCCCGCTGTCTTTATATCTAGACCTCCCATTTAAATTGCAACCCCCTTAATTACTGGACGAGCAGGCGACGGCTAGGCTTACTTGCACCTCTTCCCCATGGGTTATTATACGATCCTGGTAAAAAAAATAATTAAATAACGAATGATTCGATGCAAAAAAGATAATAATTCAGCTGGCTCCCCTTGTCCTGGACCACCCCCGTACTTTCAATTTTCTACTTACCTTTCGGAAACGCCTAACGGCGTCCCCTTTGATCTTTCCCTTCTCCCTTTGTCTCCTCAATTTCTGGACCTTCGTTCTCTCGACGGTCCGCGAGTCACCGAATCTCTATCCCACCCTCCGCACCTCGAAATATCTCCAACCCTTCTCAGCAAACATCATCTCAGACGACAACCAAATTCCTCAAAGTCCTCTTCATCTTTCTCTCTCTTTCTCTTTCCGCGGAGAAATCGGCAAAGTCTCCGGCCAGGAGTCCGACACCTCTCACAACCCTTCGGCGTTTCCTGTGTTCCCAATCTCCGTTGGGGTCCAACACCCTCTGAAACCACCCCCGCACTCAGCCAATCCTCCTCCGCAAACCCCGCGTTTCCGCCGCAGTTCTATTATTGTGATTGAACGCGTTCGAGATCAAATATATCCAGGCGGTTGTGTAACACGGTGCACGCGGTATGCCGACGCATTTCTGACCGGCGAATTGCAACGGTAATCGGCCGACGACTTCCTGCGACGATAGGCGATTACCTTCGGTGGAGATTGCGACGATTCGGACCATTACATTTTCACCTGCGATCGACGAGAATCGAAGGTTCGAGAATTGTTCTTCCGCTGTTTCCGAGGGAATGAAATAGAATTTAATCCCTTAAGCGAGAAGACATTTAATCGCATTGTACAGTATTTTATCCGGGTCCCACATGGAAATCACCGACAACGATTTGGACCGACAACGATTTTAGATTCGTTGTCGATCTAATCTGTCTTTTTCTTGTACCTTTCTCCTTTTTATCTATTCTTTGTAAATACTTATGTAAAAAGGGCTTCTGCCCGTCTATAATAATAAATAATAATAATAATTAATTAATTAATTAGTTTATCGATCGTAATTTATCTGAAAGACATTATGAATTTTATTCTCGAATTTTATTCTAATAATACCTGCCAATTCAAGCGAGTAGAAATTAATTTATTGCAAAATTCGTGCACGATACATAGTAACGGTTCCAATTAAAAAGAAGTCTAATTATTCAAAGAATTTCCGTGGAGGATATTGTTGGAGGTAACGAAATAGAAATACTTTGAACAATCCGACTCGGCAGAAATCCCTTCAACAATTTGCGAACGTTGCATCAATTTAAAATTCTATTAAAAGAAACCACGAACTCGCGTTGCGCTCGGAATGAAGGATTTTCAGTAAACAGAAAGATAAATGCAAAAGGAAGACGGGGAAAGAACCATCTCGGCGGAAATCTTCATCCGAATTCGGGGAAGTTTAAAGCGTAGCGCAGCCGGCCAATTAAAGTGTAATTGAATCGCCTTCGAGAATTAATTCGCCGTCGAATCTCCGCCTAATAGTTCGGGTCGATTATTCGCCGGCCAGTGTCGACGACTATAATCGGCTTATCGGCCGATTATCCGTCGGTGAACGTTTTTCCACAGCCTCGAGAAACGATCCGATATCCAGGAGCGTCTTGACGTGTCCCATCTCGTTTCCTTTCCATCGATATCCACCGGGGAAATTTCGATCCGTTCGAAAGCCTAAGTTCTCGTAACTTCTTAATCAAATCCTCGGATGTGGAGGGACAGGACACGAGTATTCCGAGGGAAATTGTAGCGGCGCGCCCCGACGACGACGACGTTGGAACGTTTCCTATCTTCCGTGCAATCGAATCCCAGGATATTACGGTTCATTTAATATTTAAAGTCTGCTGCTCGTTTCCGCGTGAGCTCTCCGTGTGCACACGCTCCGCGGCCTCGGAACTCCCGGATTCGGACTCGCGCGGTTAATGAAAGTGAAAAGCACCAGTCTCTTCTCTTTTCTACTCTTTCCTTCCCTTTAGGAGTTTCACTCAGCGCTTGGGGAATTCGTTAAGCCAGACCAGCCTCCGCGCGAACACTATTTCGATGCAAATACGCGAGCTTTTCGAAATTGTCAAGCTGCTTTGATTTTCTACACGGCTCATCGAGCATGATAATTAACCTTTTGCGCTCCGAGATATTTTTATTCGGAAGTTAAACATATTTTATATATTGATTTTTTATAGAAAATTTAATAATATTTAAGGTTTAAAAGAATTTATGTATTGATTTTTTATAGAAAATTTAATATTATTTTCTTTCGATTTAGAATAATTTCTATTCTATACGATTCTTTTCATTTTATGGATTAATTAATATAACACCTCGTACAATACTTATATCTTGTTTAGCAAGTTTTAAATCGCCCAATTTTCCAATCAATTCGTATTCGAACACAGCTTATTAAATTAATTTTCATCGCTTCATCGTTTACCTCTCGGACAAGTACTGTTGCCTTGAAAAAATAAAAGTTTAACTGTTTAACTATAATTCGATCTTTTGAAAAATCCTGAGATCGTAGACAAATTTTAAGACCAGAGTCGAAATCAGCGTGAAAAAATCTACGAGAAACGATACATAGTATGTTAAAACAAAATTCTGCTCGTGGTAATGTAGAAACGACTTTTTCTTAAAATTGTGCAAGTTTGACGAATTTTCTCAAGGTTGAAAACCGTTCGTACCGTAATCTCCCTATTTTCCCATATTCTGCAAAGATTCAGCTTTCATTTTAAAAAAATTCATCGCTCTACCCCATTTCTATCGAAAGTTATTTCTTTTTTAATCGAGTTAGATCAAGTTTCCCCACTGTGCAGGAATACGAAAAATTCAATACAGTATTCGCGATAGTTTTTTGCAAATATTTCAAAAACTATAAGCGTCCTCCCGATATTGGAAAAGGTAAAAGTTGTTTAAAATGTCGAAATCTATAACATATTAAAATTTCATCAAAATCGGAGTACGCAGACCTTTTTTTATATAATTACCGAATATTGTCGAGCACTGTAGGGGTTGAAGTGTCCACGGATCCCACTAAAAATCCCATGGAATCTCGAAGGGAATGTTGTATACGTGTGTTTCTTTGGCAGAATCGCAGATAAGCTCACGGTCGATTAGCTCTCGCGACTTGCTGGATTTTCCTCGGTCTCCTTGGAGACGGTTGGACGCCTGAGAATTCGAAGTTAATATCCGAGGAAAGCAATCTGCGAAGTGTAAATGAATTTCGTCTGGCTGGACTGGCATTCCTAGCCCTTTTTTTCACAACAAGAGAGTTTGAGAGAGAGTGACGACGATGAATTATCCCAGCGACCGCTAATTCTCCGGAGGGCGATCATCTCTCGCGTTCGACAATTAGTCTGGTTGCCGGGGTGTTCTCCTCGCGCGAATTAACGAGTAATTAACGCGAGGACCCCTCGAACGTCCGCCCTCTGGCGACTACCGCTGTTATTTTCCTCGTTAGAAACCCTTACAAGACTTCTGTTTCCGTTTTTCATCTTTGTCTGCTCCGTGTCCCCTCGTCTACGAACTTATTATGATAATTGTGTTTCCGACGACGGGAGTTTGTTATCTTTCTTTCCGCCGTTGCGTTTCCACCTGGAACGTCCGCGAATTTCGTTCGCGGCGATCTCCCGTTGCGAGTCCACTTCCGGAAACTTTTCTTCTTATTTTAGAGAGAGAGAGAGAGCGGGAGAGGAAGAGAGACAAATCGCGGAGAGCTAGTGCCGCTGGAAAGACAGAACTTCGATAGTTTATATTATGTTCGTGGAACTTTATGGAGTGTTTTATTTGTTTCTGGAGCCTCTCGCGAGGATGAGCTGTTTTCCCGGATTTTTGCAAGAGAGAAAGAGAGATCTCCTCTACGATTGTTAAGAGAAAATTGAGCACGCCGCGGCCTCGGAGTATGCATTCGGAACGTTCAACTCGCGGCGAGCTAGAAGTTTACAGTAGTGGCTCCCCTTTATGGTCAGACGCCGAGGTTTATTATGCTAGGAAGATTGATGGGCCGGGGAACAATCACATCTGCGAGGAATACGTAATGGCTGGAATCCTTAGACAAACTTCACCGGGCTTCCAGGAAATAGTAGTTCCCCTTTAGGGTCTGACGAGATTTATTCCTGGTGTTGGCGGACGCCTTTTTGGAATTGCGTTACACGAATACAGCCGTAGACTGATTGTTTATCTAGAATTCAGGATGTCCTAGTTGGTTGTCGACGGACTGTGGATCTTTGTGCGAAGTAAAAATGTTCACAAGTTGCGAATAATGAGTGGAGAATTATTAATAATTATTATTAATGAATATCAATAATAATAATTATTACCAATAATTACTAGAATGTAGTGTTCATTGACTGGTATTTTTTATATTTTTTATTTAACGTTTAATAAAGAAAAATAATAATAATTTCATTTCATTTGTGTTAATTTATTTTTGACAAATGAAGTATAGGGAGCCATTTGGCATATATGAGATTCCTTTAATTCACATATTTTTAAAAAAATAAAATATCTTCCTGAATAATTTCTTAAATGTTCATTCACTGGTGCAGTTACCCTACTATATGTTCGTTCAATTTTGTTTACCATGATAATTGCAGCTAGTTATTTTTCTTATTAATTCGTCGAAACCGTGGTCTGTGATTACACGAATTATTCGCGATAAAATGCCAAGAACGACGTCCCGATTTTGAGCCAAAGATGCCCGTCGTTTCGCGACATTCGACGCCTCCCGATTATGCGAACGGCCGGACGAGCACGATACTAATCGCATGACGACCGGAATTGCTCCGAGGACGAACCGATGTTAATTACTCCGTGGCCGAATTTGTGAGATTCTGGGCCAACAGGGCGGCCTAGGTCGTCGAAAGGCTAAAGGGCGAAGGACCTTGCGAGCTATAAACGCCCTAACTGCATAATCGAATGCTATCGATTAAAGTATATAAGGTATAATTTACGTTATTTTCTATCAATCAATATATTTTAGATTAGGGATAAAACGCAGTTTCGAACCTACCCGCATTCACCGGCTTCGGGTAATCGAGGATTCTCTCGAGAACAATTGGCTCTGGTTGCGGATTTATAGTGTGAATATCGTTCATAATATGGTATAGCATACGATACATGTTTAATATTATGATTAATGTTAGTATTGGAATTCTATTATCCTGCGCAACACTATGAGAGATTATTATTAAATATTATTCAAAACTATTGGATTCATGGATTCCTCAATTGATTATTAATTATCGTTAATGGTTGGACCACCGGACGTGACAAAGGATTACAACATGGATTTCATTCGTTCAGGAAGCACAGCAAGATACCCTTGACAGGTATAACGAGATCTTGAGCTTCTTTAGAATATAACTAAATTTCTGACGAACTAAAGAACTTCCTGTGAACGAATCACCAAAGATTCTCCATAGAGATTCGCATTCATTTAATTTAAATTACTAATAATTCCAAGAGATCGTTCACTGTGCTGAAAGGCAACCCGTCGAATGCTGCATCGTTTCTTTGACGGTGAAACGCAACTTTGTAGGAAACTTTGCTCCTCAAAGAGCCTTAAAGCAATTTTGTTACGAGCCCCGGCCACTGTTTAACGAGTAATCGAACGTTACCAGGAGCCATATTCCAAGAGAAATCGATCTATCTCGATCATTGCGAATTCTCCGACGAATTAACTAGTTCAGCGGCTGAATAGTCGTATCACCGGGCTCCATTAATAATTCCCATTCGCGAAATTATTGCCGGATGCCGGGCAACCAATGGAAATCGATCGCAACGTGGGTAATACTGTTGCTCGAGGACGATTCGAGCGAATCGCTAGCGAGTCTTGGCGGGTGGCTGCCTTCGCAGAGGTATCCAGCGTTCTAATATACCTTCCATTAGCTCCGTCAAGCCATCAAGCAGCTCAATGACGCCTGTTTCGGTCGATACGACCCGCTGGAAACGAGTCTCCCGTCGGATAATGACCGCGGGTCAACGCGGCCGGCCGATGTTACGTCCCTGGTTCGTGCTTTTAAGTAGTAAAGTTTGGTAATTGTCGGACGACGAACGGTACGACGCTGTTAGCCTCGGCCCTCGGCCGAGATACCAGCCGCCTAGTGTCGCCGCCTGATCCAGTCTTCATCTCTCTTCCCGGCTAAAGAGTGCTAAGGGTGCGTATGGCCGAAGTTACAACCCCCTCAGAATTATACGACCTTGGAATCGTAAAATTTTTTACTGAATTATTTCCGGAGCCACGTTTGCTTCTTTCTTGGCAGTTGTTTCACTCTTGGAAGTGGTATCAACCCTTACATCCTCTGCCACCCCTCATATAATTGATAATTTAAAATGAAACGTTGCTGGGTAGAAGCAAGCAGGACAATCAATGTTGAGTTCTAACAACTAGGATATAAAGCAAGTCTTTAAGAAGGGTTCAAATACTCACATAGGTTTAAGAAAGGGTTCCCGAAGGGATTTCTTGGTGGAGCATTAAAATTGGACGTGAGAACGCGCTACCGAACAATTACGGGGGCCACCATTAGGCCTGGAAGCCTCCCTTCGAAATCGTAATCCGTGAGCCGAGTTCGCCGCGCGTTGCAAACTCGAATTCCGACTTTTGGTGAAGGGGTGTGGGCGAGAGAGGGTTGCTTGCTCGTAAATGTCGCGATCCCCTGGAATCGACTTAAAATGAGCCGGAGAACGTCCGCGACTCCGTTCGTGCATCCGTTATACAACATATGCACACGCGTATGGTTGTTTCGCTCGTTGAACTTCCGGCAGCGAGGCCTACGAAGTTCGGTGAGTGCCGTTTAATGAGAGCCAACCCGCCGTCACGTACCCGTTCGCGAAATTGCGGAGGTTTTCGGGGCGCCGGGTTCCAACGAGAACACAGCCCGTCTCGTCGAATCGTAAATGACGTTATTAAGCACGGGAAATCTTCCTGCCGAGAAAAGCTTCTTCTCTGCGTTGAAACAAAAGAGAATGATAAACGATCGTTGGAAATATTGGAAAATATTGCGGTAGTTCGAGGATAAACTTGGGGTGAGTAGTAGCTCCTCTTTATGGTCAGACCTCTCTCCTGGTCGTTCGGTTAGAGCTTTATGCGAGGGAAATTGATGGGGGAAAGAACAATCAAACTGCGCCGAAAGAATTTGCAACAAAAAGATTCGCGAATCGGTGGAATTGTTGGCAGAGTTTCGAGACAACCGACCGGAAGTCCCTTTCAGGGTCAGGCGGAGTGGTTAGGTTAGTGTGTTACTGGGGGAAATTGCTGGGAGAAAGAATCCAGACAAATCGTCAGGGAAATTTAGAATTATGAGCAAGTAGTATGTTCTCTTTATGGTCGGACATATGTGTTCACTGGAAAAATGAAATCAAAATCAAAAAATTAAAACAGAGCAATTTATCCTTTTCAAGAGAATTTTGCGTCTGAAAAATACTGAATGTTGTACTAAAAAATTTTATAAATTGCAAAATTAATTTGTTGTTTCTTCGATCGAACCTGTGCGTCGATATCATAAACAAATTTCTCGTAAGAGAGGATAATCGAAGTATAAAAGAAATCAAATGAAAATATTTTGTAAGTGATAAAACCGCTGTGTGGTCGTACATATATTTATTCTTTGAACATCCATTTCAAGAAAAACGAATAAAACCGAAAGGAATGTAAATATGTCAAGAGTGTGCAGCAGATTGAATCTGGACAGGTGATTAGAATTGTTAGAAACCCGTAATCACAACCGTCTAAGTAGTATATCCTGAGCATGGTCAGACTACACACAACAATCCTTGGAGTCTTCCATTAAAGGAACAATTCAGCGTAACAGTGAAGTACTAGGTGCACGATAATGTTCGCGAGATTTAAAACAAGGCTTTCTAACAACCGGCCGACGCTTCCCGTCCGACTTTAACGTCCACCTACTACTTAAATCTACGGTTTAACCATGGAATTTACAGTTCGCTGTACATCACGTCGCGCCAGCTATTCTAATCTCTGTTAGATCCAGACAACCTTCTACTAAATCCCCGACTACCCTCAATCTGATATCGCTTACATCTTCACCCCCATTATCACTAAAATTACAGTTGAAGCTCGAGGGCCGGGGGTCTGGCGCAACTCAATCCGCCGCGCCGGTTCAACTATAGTCGTCCCGAGAGCGGTTGGTCACGGGTTACTTCGGGGTCGAATATCGTTCGGGCTTCGCGATTATTCCGGCCGCAATGCCGCTTACGGTGTGTCCGCTATTACAGGACTGTAACTACTTCCTGGAAGGACTGCTTAAGCCGCGGACCACTTTGCGCGCGGCGAACGCGACCGTTCTATTCCCATCGCGACTATTTTGCATCCAATATCGCCCGGGACCGCAACTAGTTTGCCTCGTAACGATGTCCCAGCTCGTTACGATTTCGCCTCGACAGACTTCGCCGAGACTGTTCGGTGTCTGATAACAGACGGACCGCAGCGCCGCGACGCCCTCGCAGCGTAGAAACGCCAGCGAAATCGCGAAGCTGATCTTTTATCGGGGCTGGAACAGTCTTTCGATGGTGTGCGTTTCTGCCCGTGGTCGATCTTGTGGAGATCGTTGAGCCTTAATCATTTTGAGGTGCCTACTACTGATGCTCGAAGGACCATCTTCAAGTGTTGAAGGAACACCGGATTGAACAAAGTACTATTAGCAAACTATATTTTCAATATATACAGTTGTACGTGAGAACTGCATCTGGGTCTATCAATGATGTGGCAGAGATCCTGGTTCCCACTAACATTAACTTAGGTGAGTGTGCGATTTTAGTGGGTAGGGCTGGCTGGAGGGTCCTCTGGACAGTCCCACATAACCCCGGCCCTCCAGGGGGGCTGGAACAGTTTTTCGATGGTGTGCGTTTCTGCCCGTGGTCGATCTTGTGGAGATCGTTCGGGCCTTGATCACTTTGCACTGCTAGGTGCCTACTCCTGATGCTCGAAGGACCACCTTCGAATGTTGAAGGAACAAAGGATTGAACAGAGTACTATTAGCAAACTATATTGTCACTATATACAATTGTACGTGAGAACTGCATCTGGGTCTATCAATGATGTGGGGGAGCTAACGTCTCCTCAGGGGACGTTTGTCAGCTAAGAAGGTGGTCAGTTGAGTTCGGCAGAGATCCTGCCCCCTAACATTAGCTTAGGTGGGTGTGCGGTTGCAGAGGGTAGGACTGGCTGGAGCGTAACGCATTTACGCCCATAAAAAAGGTCTATCAATGATGGCTAAAATGTGAAACGAAGCGAAGTCTAAAAAAGTCAACGGTGCAGTCCAGATGCAAGCTAAGGATCTATGATGTGGTTAAGTCTCGAAGTTACGATGCAGTCTCGGTCCTCCTCTCTACCCTTGACAAATTCATCCCCACCCTTTAGGATGATTTGGAGGTGGACGGTACCAAACTAGCTGTTTGCAACAGTCCCCAATGTTTGCCAAGGCTAACATTTGTCGACCAAACCCTGGGTTCTCCAGCCATCTCACTAGCCAGCCTCACCGGGCCCAAGGAGCGAACGTTTTTTAAGGATCTCATGGCAAGGATGGGATCCAAGGTACCCAGATACAGACGGAAATCATGTGGCGATGACAGGCCCAACGTCGTAGCCAAACTATAAGAAGTAACGTACCAGGCCCATGTGCAATAAGGGTGTCCCTACCATAAATCCCATAAATTGATGAACAAATGGCTCTCGTTCTCTGGTTCGTAAGGGAAGAGACTGGTTGTAACAGTCCCGGGAGATCGGAGCTTAAGCGAGCTTTAAAGCCGCGCCCGGCGAAAAGTATATCGTGGACTGGGGAGAGCAATCTAGACGTTCTAGGGAAGTTCGCGGGAGACTGTTTATTTCAGATTTGTGGGACACGGGATCATCAGGCCGGCATTTATCGGCGCGGAAACTAACTTCCGCGGACTCGAGTCCCGTGCGCCTCAACTGTCCCGCGGTGCTCGTTAAAACGGATGTACACGGTGTCTACGAAAACCTTGGGCTAACCTGACAGGATCCACTTTGTTGGGAGAGCTAGCTCGGGAACAACGTAACAAGTGGACTGCGGATCTTTTCTATTTCCGTGTCTTTTCTCTTTTAATGATTCCGGTAAGCTTGAACGAATACGTTAATAAATTTTTTTAATCTGTCTACTTTACAGTCTAGTGATAAGATTTTCTTTATTGGATCGAAGTCGGTCTCAATCTCTAGAATTCCATACATTTTACCGGTTCAGATGTTTCTACGGAGTGCGAATACGCGTAGATACGAGTCTTCTTTGTACAATGACGCCATAAAAATTGATGTACGATTTTCTCTTGCCGTTTCATCGCGCTGCGAGTAGAAGGTGTACAGTTGGTATTAGAATAATCCAAGAGATACTGTGAGTAGGTGGCAAAAAGAAAATCGTACATCAGATTTTATGGGGTAACCGTATATAGGGGAGGACGTCAATCTTCGAATGCTATTCATCCAACGTCTAAGGCAGGGCCCGCTAAATAACTTTACTGATGAGTCCTCCTCTAGGACAAAACACTCCTTTCCTTCTCCTCTCTCTCATATTTAGTCCATATTTGCTCCTTTCTCACTTCATCCTTATTCCGAGCTAACCACAATAAAATTGAAATTTCCCAACTGTCCACAACAATTCGCGAAACTACCAGCCGCACCAATAGCAGAAACGTATCGCGTCCTAAGAACTCGTACGCATTAATATTCCATGGAAAAGCGAAGGCTGACGGGCCCGCGCGACATAATCGGGAAAACGCGAGCGGACAGCACGCGGCGCTCGGGAAAATTATCCGGAATTTACGAGCGGCCGCGATTAATAATTAGGCCGTACGTATGCGCGGGCACGTTGTACGCACGGATTCGACTGGCAACGGGAAAGTGTGGCCCTTAACCCGTTCGTCCTGCCCCTAATCCTGGCAGCCAGCTATGCGTCAGGCTGCGAGCCTCAGAATCGGGCGCGTGCTCGCCGGACAGGAAGTTTGCCGGAGCATTAAGTATTACGCAGGTTGAATCCTCCGGTGGATCCAGAACAAGGATCTCCTCTCTCAGCTGGTTATTAATTCCCGGGGCCCTTTACGCCCTCGCGTGCCGAGCCCGGTTGCCTGGAATTGTTATTTTACGGCCGGCGTAAAGATTAGGCGAAATTAGCCCGGATGATTTAGCGCCGCTTCCAAATCTTTTCCGCCTGTTCCGCGGAAGATGGAGGGCAGATTAGATGCTGGATACGGCACTCGCACCGGTATCGGCTGGCTACCAATGAGCAGGCGAGATCCACGGTCGTTAAGGCGACTCCTCTCAACTTAATTCCGGCCGTTCCCGGCGTCCAACAACGTTTAAACGACGCTACCGAAGCACATGGAAAGGATCACCAGGAAGAATTGTGCGAGGAACTGTTTGCCGCCCTGTAGAGCCCGTGAAATCACCTGGGACCTACCGTTCGTAGCTCGCCGATATCTCAGAAACCCGGCTGGTTGGATATTGTAAGTGATATGCACAGATTTTAGTCGGGCAGGTTAATTTAGGGTGGGCTCAAGTTAATTTACAACAGCGTGTGCCGATACAATTCACCTAATACTTTAAAAGATTTATCCAGAAGCTAGATGTTCGAAAGAAAATTCGTGACGCTGGCGTGTCCTAAATAATCGATAACGTCTGACCAGTGAATGGAACTACTACTGCAGTCTGGCTTAAAAATGAATTTCCACCGATCATGAATAATTTTATCGAGTTGCATCAAGCAAAACCTCTTGCTCGTTTTTCCTCTTATTTTCACGCATTACGAGCGATTAAATATTAACGAATAGTTGATTAATTATGTAAGATACCCACGAGAGCTCTCGACGCAATAGTCTGAAGAGAGAACGATGGAGTACGGAAATATAGAATGGTATTTTCATCGGATTTTTCTAGGTGAAATCGATCGCGACAAATTCCGTGATACTTTGGATTTATCGTTTCGAGCCACCCCCGCTCCCCTCCTAGCTCTAGAGGAAGGATCCACGATAATATAAATGTAAAGTGGATCGAAGATTATCGAACAAGCGCGGAGAAACGGCGTCAGAAATTCCTGTCGAAATCCCCCGATAACCCAGTTTCCCGGACGCGCACGTGGACTTTTCCCATTTCCCATGTACCCCGCTATATATCTCGGGGCTATGCTCGTTCCGTACAGGCTGATCCATGTAACAAGAGCTGCCCCCGCGTCACTGCGTAAATATTGATTTTATCGGAAACCATTGCGACCGGAAGCGATACGATTAATGAACCCCTATAGACTAGAAAAACACACGGCTGACCTACCGCCCTGCCATGAAACTTCATCCTTTTCCGCTTTACTAACACCTGCGCGCGTCTTGAAATCACAGAATCTCCCGAATCCAATTTCTGTCCGACTATTGGCCGATTTGTACCACTGGCTCGGTCGTTCCTCCACTCGCATTACTTCTACTATCACTCAAATTGTACTGCAAGTCGCATTACTCGGTGATCTATACTACTTGTTTGTCTACTTGTCGATTGGTACCACTTGTCCGAGGTGCATATTATTGATCTGTACCACTTACTGGAAATGTTCAAGCGGCTGTTATTTTGTTGAAACAAAAAATCGTATGGCAACGTGATTGAGCTCATTTTAGAGGGCGAAATTTCGGTGGTTATATATAAAAGGTCTGAGTACTCCGATTTTGATGAAATATTAATATGTTATACAGTGACACGTTCTAAACAACTTTTCCTTTTACAATGTAGGGGGGTCGCTTTTAGTTTTTGAGATATTTGCAAAAAACTATCGGGAATACTGTATTGAATTTTTCGTATTCCTGCACGTTACAGTATTAGCGATAGTCTTTTGCAAATATCTCGAAAACTAAAAGCGACACCCCTATATTGGAACAGGAAAAAGTTGTTCGAAATGTCGAAATCTATAACATATTAAAATTTCATCAAAATCTAAGTACGCATGGCTTTTCTATATAATTACCGAAATTTCTACTTTAAATTCTATAAGTTTCATTTCCGGAAAAGGAGAAGAGTTTCTACGAGGTTTGAAAATTTCTTTCCTCACTCAAACTACCCCTGCGATTTGTAGATCGAAGTATTCTCTTCGTCACTATAAAATTTGATTTACTCGCTTTTTTATCGCCGTTTTATTGCACTTCGAATGGAAGCTGCGCTGTTATGATCAGAATAATCCACAATACATTATAGAGTGCATCTTGTCTTGTCGAGCTGTTGCTCGACTCGTACTACTCGGCTCGATTTATGTTACGCTCAGACTATGGCCGACCTACTTCACTTAACACCATCGTCAATTGGCC
This sequence comes from Lasioglossum zephyrum, assembly GCA_028455615.1. NCBI lineage: Eukaryota > Metazoa > Arthropoda > Insecta > Hymenoptera > Halictidae > Lasioglossum > Lasioglossum zephyrum. Next base: position 10,086,532 of record CM052320.1, on the reverse strand, counting down.
CCACTCAATTCTCCCTCCAACGACAGTTTATAACATAATATTAGGTTGTAACATAAATAAGTTTGGTTATGAGTACAAATACACTACACGTTCTAACTTTAACAGTTAAATTCTGCCTCGTTGCTGATGCACACGACTGTGCTTTAGCACAAGCCACTTTGTCAAATGTTCCTCGAATTGCCTCAAACCAAACCGGTACATGTTAATCATAATTAACAATCAACATATTACACCCAATCTAATTTCAATGTAACCCAATTTTCTGTTAATGAGAAAAATCTCCGAAAGATCATAGAACGATCATAGAAGTTTTCGTTTTTCCTTGAGTGAACGAAATGATTTTCCGAACGACCTAATATAATGTGCAATGAAATTTGTATAGTATATAGGGTTGTCCTAACATTCCGAACTATATGGTTGAAAACTAACTATAGTTAAATTTATAAAAATAGAAAATCGAATATAACAACAAGATTGTAAAATTACGATCACCAACGAATTGGAACACGTGACAAACATGTCTGGCAACGATTGATTATAATAAATACGGTTTTTCCTTACAAAAACGACTTAAATAAGAAATCTAGAACGAGGAGAACGAGGTGAATTCCCTTCGCAGGAGCTGTTTGCGGTGATATAAACAGTTCTGCGCGGTTAGAGGGCGGATTAGAGATTCTATAGTTTGTGTTAGCTTGTATGCATCGGCTGGTGCAGTGTTGCATCGTTGCAGCGGCCGCAGGTAACCGTGCCCCGTTTCCGTGGTGTACGCAAACGAGCGCCCTAGCAGCTTCTTGGCGAAGCTCCGGTTTCACACGGCCTCCTAAAACTAACGATAACGAGTGACGTACGAGAGGCTTTTTTTTCATGCAGCTTCGCCTCGCCTATCGCGCGGACAATTTCGTCCCGTATCTTTGTGGGTCGTGCCGAGCCGAACGTTGTCGCGCGTTATACGACACGTCGGGATGTTACGTGCGCGACACCGGGATTGATAAGGTAATTTAATCGGCCCGCCAGGGAACACGAATATTGCCGCCGCGCCCAAAACGCAACCGCTCTCCTCCGGCCTAATCTCCATCCTCTAAATCCCAACAATTTCTGCCGTTACAATTGCCCGCCATTTGGCTCGGCTCACTCTCTAACTCACGCGTATCTAAACTTTCCTTCTTCTTCCTAAAAGCATGCGCTTGCACCGAGTTTCGTTATTATTCGATCGAGAAGCATCGGTATAAAATCTAGCTATGAAGCAATGAAGCAAATTATTCAATAGTCCTGTCCATATATCTATAAACTCAGACGTTCGTCTTTTTTTTTGTTGTATTGAAATTTGTTTAAAAAAAACACTTTTAGTTTTTCCCGAATTTTTTACATTTTTCCGGGAAGCTCTTCCAATTTTTCTTTCCCTAATAATGTAAATTACTATTGAAATATTGATTAACAGTTGCGACGTTCGTTTTTGTTGTTGTATATGATGATTTTTCCAGGAAGCATTTCCAATTTTTCTTTCCCTAAAACCTTATTCGGACTACATTTTTTTTTTAATTTTTATTTATACAGATATCGAATTATGTGAAAAATGTTTACCCATTCCCCTGGAAAATAAAAGAACAATTATTGCTTGGAAACTACAGCTTCCACAGCTATCATTAAAGATCGATATAACGAAAACCTTATTCCCCATAAAATTATCAACCCCTCGACCTTGACTCTCATCCCTAATCGAGCAGCTCCTCGAAAACTTCACGCACACATACACCCCTCGAAACGTCTTCAAACTCTGTCTTTACGAGGCATACTCTTCGAGAGTTTTATAGGAGGATGAACGATTCGGTGTTAACTCTCGAATCGCATCGATCTTAACCCGTGGGCGATCGATCTATCGCCAGGTTCTAAGGAACGATTACGCGAGGATAAAATATAATACGAGACTCGGGTTCGGCGAGCGTTCAGCATGGCAAATGTAGCGACACGCGTCACGCTGCTGTCCATTCGATCGTCCCCGGATAATTTATCTATTTTTCATGCGACCCGGGCGTCCTCGTAAATTCGGAAAAGCGAACGGTATTGTGAATCTCCCCTGTTTGCCATCGGTGCCCGGGAAAAGAGAGTCATATAAATTTCATCGTTGCTGAAAGGCGGTTTTGTTCTTTTCAATGTCTCGCGCGACGAGAAAACCGTCGTCGTCTTTCTGCAGCAGAGAAACGGATTCTCGGGAGGATGAGCAGAAATCGGCGTCCAAGAGCCGACGCTCCAGCCCGTCTGAATAATGAAACGCCGGCCCGCGTCCGTCGACCGATTCATTATTTACGCGGACGTCCGCGAACCGAGGAAGGATTATCGTTCTGACATGCAGATTGTCCCGGCGAGATCGCACCGTTTCGGCCAACGCCGCGAGATAATTTATCGCCGGCCACGGCTCGATACGCTCTCTGCCCCGTGATTTATTAAGATGCCCGACGCGCCCGCTCGATCCAAGATGCGGGACTCCAATTTTTCCCATAGGAAATTTAACGGGCTACGTAAAGCTTATTAAAAAAGTTGAAGGATTTAGGAAACTGGTGTGTTAATATCGGATGAAAATATTCCAGAAATATTGGAATATCGATTTCGCTCCTGTTGTTCATAATTAATGTAGGACATTTTTAGTTTTCAGATAAATCTGCAGTCTAATAATTATTGTAAGAAGTTAAGATGATGAATTCTAAAACGAATGATGGGAGATTATTTCTCAGACATTCAACTAACTCAAGCCATAAAAATTTTACAATTTATGTAAAATTATAAAAAATTGATATATCGATTTATTTGCGGTCATTATTCTGGTTCGACGTATTGAAAAGTAAAGACGTTTTTTCTTATCTCAGACGGGGATTTAAATGAGCTAATTTTATTAATTGTATTCGTTATATTTGAAATTAAATTGTTGTGTTTACGGACGTGTTATTCTATTTACGACTTAAATCCAACATTTTTGTGCTTGATGGAATACTTTTGTGGTCTGATCGCTACTAGCTTGTACTACTTTTCCCGATATCGAATATAATATTTCAGGATATCCGCTGAATAGTATTCGAACGAGAATTAGAGACGGTTCATTGTATTATTTCCATTCAATTGCTGTACATCATAATTCTAGAATGGAGTGTAATTGTTGTCGACAATGTGCTTTGAACCAATGTCATATACTCCCAGTGTGACGTATTAGCATTGTCTTCGCTCTGGTCAGCCCCTTTGAGCTATTGACAACGCTGTCCTCAATTGTCATCCTTTTCAATCGGCTCCGTTGAATTTCCATTGCGAGCTATGCGGGTTTATGTGCTGTTTACGCTCGAATTGATAGTTAGTGTATTATCTCGTAAGTATCTAAATCTATCATGTCGCCCAATAAATAATATCATCTAAAATATATTGTTTCTTTAGAAGCAATGATCGTGTGTGCAACTTTATAGTGAATATAGACGTCGAGATAAATGCGGTTGGCCGATAATCGACTTGTACTACTTGTACTACCATCTCTATTTAAATTAATGGTTGTCTTGTACTATATATATAAAATTTTATTTGATCCCCTCAGGGTTACAAATTCTCAAGACCTCCTTCTCACTGTTACATCTCTTAATTCTAAACTCCTAACCTAAACTTAACTTACAGCCTTAAATACTACTTACATACTACAAAAATTCTACTAATTACAATCATTATTTAAAGATATTTACAATCTTAGACTTTACGATAGGTTTAGGGTTAGGGTTAGGGTAAGGTTTTAATTTTACAATATATTAAAACCTTAGCGAAGGTCTAAGATTGTAAATATTTGTAAATAATAATTGTAAATAGTAGATTTAGGTCTTGTACTATTTATTTGATTAATAATTCATCTCTACTATCAATATCATTGATATCCGATTACAGTTTGGCTGCCTGATGGTTGAGCCATACTACTCGTTGGATTAGTAATCGATCTTACGATGAAATATGTATTATAATTATAATTCCGATAATACAATAAACCAGGGAATGGCTATGTCCGCGAATGAAGTGTATTCTAGCTCAAAATCGAGCCAGAGGTGGTTGCATTCAGCTGCCGATTATCGCGCACGAATATGTTAGGCGTCCCGCCGTATTTTATTATGGCTGCCAGCTACTAAAACCGTACCTTGGATTTCGCCCCGGCTACATTAACTCTGTGGAAAAACGCGTGCAAGCCCGCGGCATTCGTTCGCGCGGTGCCTTTATTACGGTCGGATTAATTAAAATGCACTTAAAACGAAGTATCGTTAATTTTAGCACAGTGATTTAGTAGCGGCTCGGCTTTGGATTTAATCTAACGCCGGTTAGACCGCCGGCCAAATTGCTCCGCGTTGCTGCTGTTGTTCTAGCGGTGTTCGTTAAGGTAATTGGGGAAGGCCGTTTCCGAAATCTTTCCGAATCCAAATTTAAGCCTATTTTATCGATGCGAGAACTTTCACGAGGCATCCGTCTCAGGATGGTTTATCACACATTTCTAATCTCTCACGTCGTATTCCAGGCAGAAGTAGTACAGCCATTAACCAGAACAGAAGAATTAATTTTCGATCCATCTAATATCTAGGTAGTGTCGGACTGCATTTAGTCAAACAAGCGGTATAAACCAAGGACTAATTCATAGAAGTGGTACATATCGATCATTTCACGGGAGAAAGTGGTGTAGACCAGTCATTAACAACAAAAGTAGTGCATATCAAGCATTAGCCAAGGCAATTGTGCATAGTATAGAAGCCAGGAAAAAGTAGTACAAACACGTTATAATTCTGCTATTAGCGAAGGAAGTAGTACAAGTCAATCACACGTATTGTATTCCAGTTGCTAATCGGGCCGATACTATAAGAGAAGAATAAACGGTAATTATGTAGAACAGGTCTACGTACTCCGATTTAGATGAAATTTTAATATGTTATAGCTTTTGATATTTGTAACAATTTTTGTTTTCCCAATATAGGGGTGTCGCTTTTAGTTTTCGAGATATTTGCAAAAGACTATCGCTAATACTGTGCGTGAAGGAATACGAAAAATTCAATACAGTGTTAGCAATAGTCTTTTGCAAATATCTCGAAAACTAAAAACGATATCTATAACATAGTAAAATTTCATCAAAATCGGAGTACGCAGACCTTTTCTATATAATTACCGAATGAACACTGACCGTATAAGTAATACAACTGGTTCGACAGTAGTGCAGGTTTCTCATTAACCGGACAAAATGCGAAAAGTACAAAAAATACAATAAACCACTAAAAGGTACAATTTCCAAAATAACAGCTCGGAAAAACATGAAAAACAGTAGAAATTCCATCAGGAGAAATGATAAACGATATCCCCGAGAATTCCCGCAGGACGCAAAAGAATTCCAACAGGGAAATCAAGATCCGTTTCCAGCGAACGCGAACATCCAAAGAAACTGGAGACACAACATGCAGAAAGAAGGAAAGCAGTTAGAGCTTTCGATCGTCCTGCGAGAAGGGAAAATCTTGTATAAAACGATGGAAAGGGGAGGGGAAGTAAATAAGAAAGGTAGGGTAAATCGCGTTGAAGGGATAAGGAGCCCTAAATTCCGCGCACGGAATAACATTCCGAGTTCGACCGGGATCCGGAGGCGAAAGCTGGCGCGCGAGCCGCGTTATCGTCCATCTTCCGGCTGGATTACGACGCAGGGACCGTGTTTCTCTTGTCACCAAAGGGTGGAAGGGCTTGGGACGCGACGTGGGCCCTGTCCTGTCTCAGCTAGATACTTTATCGGCGGCCGTATATACGAGATTAGAGGGGACGTGATTCCAGGACCCTGACACGCTCGGACCTCGCGCGTTTATTTGTCCTGCGAGCCGCCTGCGAGGATTCAATATGTGAACTCGATAAATTTATCGTCGTTCCTACCACCTCTTCCTCCCGTTCTCGCGACGTTCTCCTTTCTCCACAAAAACTTGCTAGGCAGCGGTTATTGAAAATGATGGAGAAAGTGAATTGAAATTTTTTGAGATTCGCGAATAATGGGGGAAGGAAACCGGAGGGTCGAAGGACCTGGAGTAGACAGTAGGCTGAACCAAACGGAGTATAAAGTATAAAAGCCTTTGCAATAAAGCATACAAATTAATATTTTATAAAAAGTAGATTTTCCAATAAAATATAAATTTCTTACACACATATAATTTTTTTTTAATAAATTCAAAACAACTATTGTTTATGGTGCCCGGATAACAACTAATTATATCTCTGTATTAAAATATTTGTGTAATTATGTTGAAATAAATGTCATATGAGATTTTCTAATAAAAAAAACTATCGCAAAAATTGGCAGTATAAGTTGTGCGAATAAAATTTGTATTATATAAATATTTAAAATTTGAAAATTAGTATAACTAAAATTGTCATTAATTGATAAATCTACAAAATCAACGAACCAATTCTATTATTTGTACTCTTAATTTTAGTCGTTTTTACGAATAGTTAAGATCGTCTCTCGTACGAAAAGCACATCTAGCATGAACCTCGTACGAGAAATTGCAAACGGCGACGCAGTGTGCAAAGGCCTTGAAACCGACGAAATTGAAATTGTCTTCGTCGATTGCCACACACAGGAGCGAAACAGCAATGTCAAAACACGTTTGTTTTGCATAAAGATCCTTGGTCTATTGTCATTCAAAGAAGTCCACCAGTATGTTTCCCGCGTTTACCGAACTGGTTGTTGTGCGAGTCGTGGGAAGTACGTCTCGCGGCTTTCCTTCCGCGGGAAGATTTCGTGTTATTCTGGTCCCACGGCGAATCGGTACACACGCCGGCAAGCGGCCTCCGCTTTGTGGCCGAAGCCACCAGCTCCGAAACCCCCCTCGGACTATTGGATTCCCGGATTCCCCGCTCGAAAGCAACCTTTCAAGCCGGCACAAGCGGAGGAAATGCGGGAAAAATGTTTGAGGAATTAGATCTCGGGCCGGGGCCGCCCGCGAGTTCGATTCCCGTGAGTGGAAAATTCTTCGGCCTTTGAGACCGTCCCGGGAATCATCTGTGCGATTCCGAATGTGCGCGGACGCGCTTTCTCCAAGACATTTTTTCCCCTTTCACCCCCTTTTTCGATTCGATACTTCTCCCTGGAATCTTGCGCGCCGTGGAAAAACGCGATCGCTTCGACGCCGTTGCGTCGTTGCTTTTGAAATGCTGGTAGAAAGATTACGAATTTCTCGAGGTGCTTCATAGTAGCTTGTGAATAGAGGCACGCAATTGATGGAGAAAACAATATATGCAGGAATGAGTTGATTGTTAGTACTTTTAGTATGAAAAAATTTTTAGTGGTAAAATAGGGCGCAATTTTGCATGAAATTCGAGTCAGAATCCACAGTATTATTTTTAAGGATGTTCTGGAGGTAATTATAAACGCAACAAAATTTTTGAAAATTTCGCAAGATATAATTCTTACTAAATTAATGCAATTACCAAAGTTTGAGTTCGATGCACTGCACTGTTTAATATTTATAGCGACTTAAAGTTTGCACATTTTAACACGTCTTCTTATGGAGTATACACAAAATGCATTAGAAACTCCATTTTTTTATAGATATAGTAAAAATTATGTAATTAATCATTGTCAATATATTGATGGATCTCGAATTTCTTGTACTTTTAATAATATGAAGACTGTTTGATTAAAAAATAAATATAAAATGAACTTCACTAATTAAACGAAAGCTTTTTAAATTATTCTATTTTTTTGATGTAAAATATACTCATGAATGGATCTCATTGCCAATATATTGATGGATTTCGAATTTCTAGTACTTTTTATAATATGAAGACTATTTGATTAAAAAATAAATATAAAATGAAATTCACTAATTAAACGAAAGCTTTTTAAATTAATCTATTTTTTTTAATGTAAAATATACTCATGAATGGCTTTCATTGCCAATATATTGATGGATTTCGAATTTCTTGTACTTCTGTCTTCCATTGTACCTCCAGAACATCCTTAACTATCAACCAACAAAATATCTGTTTGGATGATAGTAATTTTCCAGGACATTTATAGGTAGCAGGACCTCGGAGAAGGTAGTGCGATAGTACACAGTGTAGCATCGCAAGAGCGTGGCAAAGGCGATATTACACGCGTTTGTTCGCGAGTAATCGCGACGCTTGCTGACACGTGTCCATTGTCTACGGTCCGATCCACCCGCCGCCGCGGAGAATTCATTACCGAGATCCAATTTACAATAGCCGAGCAGTTCTACATCGCGCGAGAGGGACAGCCCGAGGGGGTGTAGAGAGGGGGGTGGGCATGGGTGGTCGGAGGGTGTTAATTAGTCCGGAGGCGGCTTGTTTGCAGGTGTGATTTACCAGCCGTTGATCCAGGAACTCGGTTCTCTCTCATATTATTTAATAAACGATCCGGTCGGATATTCGGAGCCACTTCCGGGGATAATCCCGGGGAACAGACCCGGGCCCGGCAAGCCAGCGAGTTTATGGATTTTCCTGGTTAAACGTTGCGTTGTTAGCCGGCCGCGCTGATTACCAACGGTCCGAATAAATTGCGTCGTTATCAACGGCTGCATTCCCCGACGATTATCAGAGAAATCGGCCCCCGGGTCCCACGGTTTTATGAACTTTGCGTTACGTTTGCTTCCCAGCGAACCACGCCGATAATTGCACCGAATACCAGCCGACTTCCGTTTGTTTAATGCTATGCAAATGTTTTCTTCCGTAGCGAGCGACCCGGAAGAGCCTTTCAAAGGAAACGCATACGCTGGTTTATTTGAAAGCTGTGGCCACGTGTTGATCGAGGGTATTGTGGTTTTCTGTCTTTTGGTTTTGGGGGAAATACAGGGTGTCTCAAAATTCCTTCAACATCCGGAAATTGGAGGTTCTTGAGTTCATTTGAAATAACATTTTCCTTTGTAAAAATGATGTTCTCAGCTTTGTTATGGAATTATTAATGAAAAACACGGACCAATCAGAGCGCGACCTAGACGCGTGTTGGTCTAGGTGGCACTCTGATTGGTCCGTATTTAACATTAATAATTCCTTAACAAAGCCGAGAACGTCATTTTTCCAAAGGAAAATGTTGTTTCAAATGAACTCAAGAACCTCCAATTTCCGGATGTTGAAGGAATTTTGAGACACCCTGTATTTATTACACACGCCAGCGTGATTTTGTTTGGTATCACACTAGGCTGAGAACAATAGAAGCTTGATGGAGGTAACTTAGAAGAATGCTTTGAATGTGCAGGGATAAGAACAGCTTTATAAGTGTTTGATACATTTAATATTTAATTTGTTGTAACTTGTTGAGAAAAATTACTAAAACAATCTGCCTGGAGTGATATAAACGAATCAAGCCTCTTCTTCGACCTACCTAAATCGATTTCTCCAAAGAGTTTCTTACATTGGAAAACACGCGGATAAGTGAAGGTTGAGTTTTCCTCGAAAAGTTGTATAAATTATTCGCACGTCTCTGCGGAGCTTGATAAATTTTATATCGCGACTGAAATTATTATGAATTCAGAGATTGAGGTCTCCCCTACAAGACGTATCCATAAAATTTGATGTACGATTTTTTCCTGGGACGGCGTACATTGATCTACGATATCGTTCGCGGTATACCTTTGAGCTATTCTAATACCAAAGCACGTATTTCATTCAAAGAGCCATAAAACGGCAACAAAAAGTCGTACATCAAATTTTAAGTGCTCGTTGCGAAGACGTAACTTCATTCTTCATAACCTATCGCAACGTGAACCAGCAACGTGAAAAAAACGGTGACTATCCCCACTGTTGTATACATTTTATAGTTCGACAGCCTAACATATTTTTAGAGGTCAGTGAGTTCAGCGATTAATCAGACATAGAAAATAAAAAGAAAAATCTGTGCGAATTAAGCGAGTATCGAAGCTATTCGACTTTATATTTCGCAGACAAATAGTTCGATATTTTATAGTTCGATAGCCTAAAATATTTTTAGAGGTCAGTGAGTTCAGCGATTAATCAGACATAGAAAATAAAAAGAAAAATCTGTGCGAATTAAGCGAGCATCGAAGCTATTCGACTTTATATTTCGCGGGCAAATAGTTCGATATTTTATATTTTATAGTTCGATAGCCTAAAATATTTTTAGAGGTCAGTGAGTTCAGCGATTAATCAGACATAGAAAATAAAAAGAAAAATCTGTGCGAATTAAGCGAGCATCGAAGCTATTCGACTTTATATTTCGCGGGCAAATAGTTCGATATTTTATATTTTATAGTTCGATAGCCTAAAATATTTTTAGAGGTCAGTGAGTTCAGCGATTAATCAGACATAGAAAATAAAAAGAAAAATCTGTGTGAATTAAGCGAGCATCGAAGCTATTCGACTTTATATTTCGCGGACAAATAAACCGGGGCATCGGTAACAGCCGTAACAAGCAGCTCGGAATCGTTTCTTTGGGGCGTTCGGGCATCGTCTGCGGGCAAATTCAGCCGCCGCGATTAATCGTTCCGTTTATCGATTGGACGAAAAGAGGGCGTAATACCGCGAGCGTATTGTCGCTGGCGGCCCCCGTTATTCGGAATCGGATTTTCAAGCCGCGCGGACAAAGTCGTTGGTCGTATCGGATCGTTACGCGTTCGTCAATTGCCGCTCGTTAGAGCGTTCCCTCCCTCTCTCTCTCTCTCCAGCGGTCGACTGGCATTGATATTAACTGATTATTCGCGCGGCTCGTTCATACAGTGCCGCTCTGTACGAGGAATGTCAGGAGCCGGGTTTCAGGTGCTTGCAACAGTCGAAATTTCGAAAAGCCACAAAGGGATCACCAATTAATCCAATCATTTTTTTCTCGTAGCGTAGATATTGAAACATGGAACTAAAAAGATTCTTCTACATTTTTTTTAATTTTCAGATGAAATTTATAAATGGGAACCCTTAAGATCTATTTTTTCGGTGGTTCTGAAACTAATAAAATCAATCATATATATGATTGTATTTTTTTATTATATGTATTATTATTTATATGGTTTTATGTATATGTATATGTATTATTATTATTATATATATATACATTATATAATATGTATGTATTATATAATCTCAGAATTTCTTTTCGTATTTGTTCTATTAATATAAGAGGAATTAATTTATCAAGGCAAGGTTCGATCAGTTTCTACGTTGCACTACGAACCTTGTGCTGCTAAATTAATTCCTATTATCTTAATATGTCGATCGAGATAAAAATTACTTATATGTTCTATTAATGTTTCACGAAAGGTATAACATCAAATATTATAATTAATGAATAATTCGAATTATCACATATTATACCATATTGCTAGCGATATAATTACTTACGTATAACATAGTGAAACTGAAATTTGATGCTTAAAATACATATATTGTTCCATTTTTATTTAAAATCAATATTTCAAATCATTTTAAATACCTGACTGATTTCCACGACCATTTCCACGAACAAGACCAATTAGGTAGGTTCAAAACTGCGTTATATCTCAAATATAAAAATCTTCAATTTACTATTTCCATTTTTAAACGTCCACCTTAAGACGTAACAATTTATAAGCTCGCTTAGGGGTGCCGTACGGACTGTTTCGCTTTGTAAGATCATTTTGAACGTTGGATCAGAGGTGAAACACGAGTTGTGGTAATTTTCCAGGCACAGAGGCCGTTTTCGACAGGAGGACGTCGCGAGGCGAAAAACAATTCGGCACGCGATTAATCCAGCGATTAACCATTAGCGGCTGAACGGTAATTTTCCTGCGCAGTGTCGGTCGATTTTACAACCGCGTAAAGTACACGCAGAAACAATAATTGTCTGGGACATACGCGACGAGCATTATGTTCCGCACTCGCGGGATCAGCCTGCCGGCGAAACCAGCTCGCCAACGCGCGCGCGTGCAACGATCGCGTTTACGCTCGAAATTAATCTCGGCCTCTGTCTCTCTCTCTTCTCTCCTCTCGATCTCTCTCTCTCTCTCTCTCTCTCTATCTGCAACCGTCGTCGGTTTCCGCGAAAGCAATCCGCCGCGCCGGTCCGCGCGAGTAATCGCTTGACGGCAAACAAAACACGATAAACACGCGTAATCCCCTCGCGATTAACCGACCCAGCAATCTCGAAACCCGCGTCACCTGCTCGCGGAATTCCTTGCCTCGATTTGTCTTCCCTCGTTCGATCATTAACCATTCTGACAACGTCAAAATCTGCTTTGCCCGTCCTACTCTCTCACTCTCTTTACCTCTCCGAGGCGGAGAGAGCTGCGCGCTTACCTCGAAACAAATCTATTCTCCCGTGATTCCCTGATTTGCATTTTACTATTAATTTTCTCGTCGCAGCGGCGTACAATTTCTAGTAGATATCCCGTAGTGTAGGAACTAATTTATGAGCCGCTGCTAATTAATATCGCTCGACTGCGGATCTTTATGCTCCCGGAGTGTACACTGACATTTTTTATAAGGGCAAGCCACGGTTGATGGGTCATGGAATTTTTGAAATTTGCAGTATTCGAAGATGTCATCTCGAAATGTTATTTAGCAAAGCATTGGCTCAAGCTTCTCAAGATTTCCCGAAAAAATTGCATTTGAAAATCGGTTCACACCTTCGTAAGGAATATTGAGGAGTTCGCGTTAAGAACTAACAAGAAGATGAGTAAGATGAGAAAAACTAGTAATTTTTTTCTTGAGATTGATACCTACCTCAATTTTAATTGTAAATATTTTTCTAGTATCACAGACTCATACTAGCATATAATTAATACACAAAATTTTCAATAATAAAGCAACTATAATATTCTGAAATTATTTTTTATTCGATTTATTTCGCAGCAGTGATCCCTGAGAAAGGAGGATTTGCGTAATGATGAATTTGTTATGTTAAAATAATTTTCTTCTCCGAAATAGCAACGTTAAAAAATAAGTCTGACTTTACTAAATGAATTTTATACGAAGCATAATTCCTGTGCGTTTATTTACTTATATTCATTTTCAATCGAAATAACATCGTTGAATAACTAACAGAGTCGAGAAAGAGTATTATTGATTGCCGTGGTCAATTTCATATACGATAGATTGATTTTATTTATTTTCACAAGGCTCGTTGGCAAATACGTTCACATATTTATCTGTATAAACGCAACTTTCATTTGTTTACATAAAACTGAATTTAATATGTGTATTGTTCATTTCGTCCATAGATGTTGTATCATCTTTCAGTGAATTTAATTATTCATAATATTAATAATATTAATTCTCAAATGTGACAGCATTGTTATATTGTCAAGAAGAACATGATGTTCAGATATACAGCCATTTTTTATATATATGTTAATATATAGCTATTCAGATATCAGATGTAATAACTGTTTCCTCTATCTCGATCGACAACTTGTAAATAACTAAATTGATGTTTTCATGAATTTAGTGATATAGCCTAATGTATCACATTTATTTCGTTGATACAACCATCAATTTATGTAGTCCACGGTGTGAACGCGTTATTTCGCACGTTCCCGTGCGACCGATTAACCCCCACAGGATCCCGTCGATCGTTTCTCCTCGTTTCGCGTAATATTGCTTGATTATTGGCCACGGATCTTCAAACACACCTAACCCGGAGACGATGACATACGCAAGCGCCCCGCGGGACGATTCTCGAACGACGGGCGAAGGACGTAACCGGGACTGGGGCACTGGCAATCAGATGCGTTAATGCCAATCAATTATGTGCTCGCTGCCTCGTCTATCCTCTCTCTCTCTCCTCTCCGACCCCGAGTTCCTTCGTTTGGTAGCCTGGCCATCACCGATATACACAGTCCAACCATCCACCACACCGCCATCAGTGTGCTGGATATATTAGTTATCGATCTATTGGTTGACGGATCTACACCCCCCATTCGATAGTCCCCCGCCTCGGTCTTGGGGATCCTCCCTGTGGCCGGTGACATTACGCGATCGATAGAACTTGACCACCGATGTTGATATTGATATGTTTACGCAGGTTGGTCTAACAGTGTTCGGCAAACGTTATTTTTGGACAAACACGCGCCGACCTGTGGCGGTCCTATTACTTTACCCATTGAGATTCTGTTTTTTGACGTTCTATTGGCTGTTGAAAAGGTCTGCGTACTCCGATTTTGATGAAATTTTAATATGTTATGCAGCGACACATTCTGAACAACTTTTTCTTTTTCCAATATAGGGCGGTCGCTTTTAGTTTTTGAGATATTTGCAAAAAACTATCGCTAATACTGTATTGAATTTTTCGTATTCCTGCAAGCTACAGTATTAGCGATAGTTTTTTGCAAATATCTCGAAAACTAAAAGCGACAGCCATATATTGGAAAAGGAAAAAGTTGTTCGAAATGTCGAAATCTATAACATATTAAAATTTCATCAAAATTGGAGTACGCAGACCAATTTCATCCACCCTTGTTTAGGGGAGACACTCAGATATTTTATGTAACTTTTTTGATCACCTATTAATAACTTCTCTTTTTATTTGTCGATCGTATGTTGAAACAAAGTTGATGTTTTTGGCGTACCAGTTCGATCAATTTAATTGAATGCAATTTTGCAATATATTAATTTCTACGTTTCGGTCTTCATAATATAATGCAAAATTGCTTTCAATTAAATTTATCCAACCGGTGCGCCAGAAATATTAACTTTGTTTATTGGTAGATGGAGATTTTCACTAATTTCTTTTAGCATTATCGTTTCTCTCAATTCTCTTGGATATCCAGAATCATTTGGGGTGGTTCTTGTAAATCGTTGGTACTTATTTCAACCGTAGGAGACCACCAGAAAAATATATATATTAAAAATATCTAATGCTCGAAACCTCAGATGTCCAAAGAAAAATCACATTCAGAATCAGACGGATTCGAGATTTCTATCCTTCCCAGCGGCAAACAACGAGGCTACCCATCGGTCCATAGCGTTCTTCGCCCAACAAATACACTAAACACCGTAATTATTGTATTCCCCGTAGACAATCACCGGTGATTATCGAAGCCTGATCACAACCAACCTTACCCCCAGCATCCTTCATAATTTCCCAGGATTTTCTACCAATACTTCCACGATTCAACGATCCCGTTTTCCCTATCCAGGAGCACTTGCAAACTGAATCACTTGGCCGGGGAACGAATGGTCGGGCCCCGGGTACTTTTCCCTGGGAACTCGCGGCGAACTTCGAGATCGCAGTTATCGCTCCCCATAGCTACCATGAATAAAACGGTCTCGTTAGACGAGGCGTGTTCGCCGCGCCTCGCCGTTGATTGAGCGAAATCACGCTGTTTGAAGTGCGACCCAAAAAGCGCCCTCTCGTTCAGTTTTCAAACTGGTCCAATTAGAAGGCCAGAAACATTCGATCGGAGGGTTCGTGGTGCTCCGCCTAATAGCGTCTTTCTCTCGGAAAGTATTCGCGGGGGATGAACAAAACGAGCTTCACCGAAGCCAAGCGCGGAAGCAAGGGAAGAAGCCGTCGAGGTGTAAGATTCGCGGGAAGTCACGAAGATAAAACTTCTTCCGAGACTTTGAGCGGGTTCTAGTCACTCTCTAGGCTGTTTCCCCGCTGCGAGTACTCCTCCTTTTTTGCCGGCAGAAGGGGGATAAGGAACCGTCGGTTAAATGGGTAATTGGTGTGCAACTCGGCGGGAGGGAGAGGCGAGTAATTGTCGCGCAGTCGCGAGCTTAATTATCCGGAACGATCGGGGATCGTTAATTACAGGCTCTCGGCGCCGAGTTCGCGCGGAGACAAACCTCTCGTTGATTTTCCGCCAGGAGAACCGTGGAAACGAACCGATCGGTGGGTGCTGGCTCGCCTCGCGTTCCTGTTTGCCGTTCTAACTTTCTTTTCCACGGAGTCGAAACTCGAGACCGTTTTCTCCGGCCGACGGGAACACCTCTTTTTCTTCTTCGTCTCGTTCCCCGAGAGGCTTGAATTATGCGAGAGGCTACCAGCGCCGCTCCGTGCCGTTCCGCGATAAGCCGCGCCATGGAAGATTGATCGCCTCGCGAAATTATTTCACGAAAGCGCCCAAGCCGTTCGAGGGAATTATGTTAACGAGAGCCGCGCTGCATAGCCGCCTCGGTTTTTCCGTAACACAGGAATCGCTCGGGCGGGAGCGATACCTGATCGATAACTATTGTTCTGACCCGAGGCTGCTTGTCGATCATCGATAATCGTCGAGCTGCTTGTCGTGCATGCTTGCCCGAGAACGCGACTGCCGGTGGTTTAGTCTTCCGCCATTGGTTTAACCCTCGTACGTTCTTTCAGGGTGGAAATTCGAACATTCAATATTTTCACAAAGTGTAAAATTATTCATCCTTTTATGTCTATGTCGAGCGATGTATTTCGTTAAGATGTGACGCTATAAATGAAACCTAATGTGTTGATTGAACGTGTAAAAGAGGAATTGGTGAATCGTTATCCTTGTCTCTTTTATACAGTTATTTTTAAGGAGAGTATGAAGGTTAATTTGTTCAGCTGTTCTTGGTTTTGTTGTTACTTGGCTCGTTTTTTATTTGGTAAATAAATAAATAAATGACATATGTTGTCAAGGACAACATTCTGAACAACTTTTGTCATTACAACTACCCGATGCTCAGTCCTAGTTTTCGAGATAATTGCAAAAAGTTATTGCTAGTACTAAATTGAATTTTCATTATCATTTTGAGTGATACATATATGGGGTAAGCTTTCAATTTTGAAAGACTACTCCTGGTATTTCGTATTATATCTCCATTGCTATTTCAAATGCTGGATGACAACTACAATGCAAAGATAATTCGAACAGAGTGAGGTGTGGTTAGGTTAGGTTAGGTTCAAAATATCGAAATCTATAACATATTATATTTAAATTTGTAAAATATCTATCTTAAAATAAGAATTGTGTTCAGTATTTAAATGGTCTAATGGATACATAGAATTCATTATTTCGAAACTATGGCAGCCTTACGTTGTCACGAAGCGTGCGCGAATACGTGAAATTCAATACAGTATTAGTTTTTTGCAATTATCTCGTAAACTAAGACCGAGCACCGGTTAGTTATAATGACAAAAGTTGTTCAGAATGTTGTCCTTGACAACATATGTGAAGGACCATCCCGATTAAACCGGTCCAATCGATCAAACTACAGGAAACTGGCTCTCCTCAGTCTAAAAGCGAACCACTCGCCCATTCGTTCTCGTAGAAAATTCTCGTTGGGCCGAGGACTTAAACCGATTCTTTCGCGTTCATTTGAGTGGGAGTATCGCGGTCGTCGGGCACGGTTGAACGCGCTGGAGGACCGAGGACGCATTTCCGGCGGCAGCGACGATGGGGCCCTGGCTGTCGTTAAGAATCGCTCGGCGTTTCGCGCTGCCTCGCGATATTACGCTTCGAGACGCTTCCGTCGACGCTTTCGGGATCGTCGCAAATTGCCGGTATGCTCATGCGGGCTGTCGTCGTCGAGAGGACCGCGCGTCACCCTCCATCAGTGTGGAACTGCTCGCGAAAAGAGCAGTCTATCCCGCTCTCCGAGGGCGAGAGGAAACGCTCGAGAGCCAGACACGCTCCGCATCCATTCCGCCCTTTTCCCTTCACCCTTAAACTCGACTCGTTTCAATATTTCCCCGTCTCTTTCCTAAAATTGCTCTCCCCGTCCCACGTCGAAGATCCTCCTCTCTTTCTCACCCCTCCTATCCCCGCCACCAACCACTGTCTCAAGCTCGTACTTTTTCTTCGCCCGTCGTCCTTAATTCTTACTTCTGCGTCTTACTAGCCCTTTTTTTCATTTCCTTCGCTCAATCACGCTCCCTGACCCGTTTTATCAGTCAAAGCGACCCCGACGATTCTTGTCGTTGTTATTACCCCCTGTTGATTTTTCCTACCCACCCCTACGCTACCTTTTCCCAACCCCTAAGGCCACTTATTGGCTCCACCCTCACCTTCGCGATATCGTACTCGTCTCCATTTCCGCTCGCTCCTACTTTTTATTTCCGTTCCGCCTGCAGCCGCGTCGAATCTTTTTCTGCTTCGTTTCTTTCGCTGCTGGCAATATCCGCGAGCATGCTCGGTAATCTACGATCTTGTTTTTAGGAAGAATCATTAATATTTTTTAGTCGAAACGATGCATCGATGCGACCCGTTGTCTAAAAGAAAAAACAAGCCTTCGGATAATGTAAAGCGTTGGAATAAGTATGCGAAGAATCCGTTCGTTTCACTGTACGTTGCATTAAATTTCTCTACATGTGAATTTCGTTGGGAAACGTAAGAAAAAGAGAAGTGCTCGACAGGAATTTACAATACCGATTTCACACACGTAGGAACAGTATTTTATCTTTTCCATCAGTTTTATGTAATATGAAGTTTTTCCTTCCGAAGGGGATCCACTCGATTGAACATTTGAATTAAAGTAGTCAACGTTTGTCCGGAAGTGTTTGCGTAATGCTTTCTCAATGATTTGTACGAGACGGGACGTCTCTTCTGTAGCAAGGAACGCTGGGAAATGTGGTCTCCAAATAAAAGCGGATGGAATAAAGAATCGTGGATTTCCCATCGGGGTATGTAATGTATGAAATTGCCTGCGGTTCAGAAATTCAGTTCATAAATACCTGAAGACAGTGTCTCCTCGCGAGCCAGCCGATGTGCTGAAGTTGCGGTGGATCTGGAAGCGCTGAAGCCAGTCGCAACGCTTTCAGCGTTAGAGCAGCTAGAGCTGAGTGCAACGCGTTGAACCATACGTTTGCTTCGGCATTGTCCGCGGCTCTCAGCCAACATTCGTGAACACCGTCGGGAGAATGCAGCTCCAGGATTCGGCCCTCTGAAAAAATAGAAAAAATCGTACATTGAAAATTGCTTCCAAAAGTGTGTTCTCAAACATATAATCTTCATTTAAGAAAAACTATTTAGTTAACCCTAGTTCAATGAGACAATCAATTTCTTCTTTTAATATAATTTTTGTTTTATAAATTCCTGTAATATCCTCATAGTTTCGTCCTCAAGTTATTATTGTAGTTGAACGGATTAAGACATTTAATTCTCTTCCATTTCGATTTCATCTTCTAAAAATGTACAAAATAAATGTACAGATAAATGCACAAAATAAATGTACAAATAAATGTACAAAATAAATGTACAAATAAATGTACAAAATAAATGTACAAATAAATGTACAAAATTATTATATTTTATATAAATGTTGAACAGACGAAGTAAACTTGTGAACATGTTCAATAACTCATTTTTTAGTTTGTAATCATTGTTACAGCCTTAATTGAACCTCCATCGGTTCAGCTTTCGGAACGTTTCATTATTCGTGAGCATAAGTCGAGAGGCTGCAAGAGTGCGAGGTCGATCGTCGATGGGAAAAAAAAGGAATATCGGGTTCTCGATCAAAAGGAAATTAAGTTCAAGTTAAAAGCCCCCTTTTCCGGCTACTATGATCGGATCGAGGTTAATGAATTTATGCTGGAAAATAGGAGCCGCGGTACGCTCTCTCCACCGGCGTCCTCCAAGGCACAGTCTCTGCTGTTACTTATGGTTTTCGCACTCGCGGCGGGTTAAAAGTTGTTACCCGGAGTATTCAGCGACCGTGCAACGTCGTAAAAAATTCACAACTCTCTGGAAAAATCGAGCATTCCAAGCGAAATTTTTGTTTCGAGTTTTTACCTGGCTTGGCTCAAGTTAATTAGAAAGCATAATTAATTCTCGAGCCTTGGATATTCCATTATGAACTTACAAAAGCACGTTGAGAGACAATTTTAACTATACTTAAATTGATCTCACCATTTGTTTGTTTATGTGTACAATATTTCAGTTAAATAAATCATACTTAATACTTGTGTTTGATAATTGTAACTTTAACACTGTTGGAACAAGTAGAAAAATCAACGAATCGTCTGACACACCTTGGAAGCGACACTGTTAATAAAATATGTAATAAGTAAATATAATGAAACATTATTTTTAACATTAGGAGCTTCATATATGTTGTCAAAGTCATCATTCTGAACAACTTTTTCCGATACATGTTACCGCCGCTCGATTTTAGTTTTCAAGATATTTGCAAAAACCTATTGCTAATACTGTGTTGAATTTTTCGTATTCCTGCACGCTCCGTGGCAACGTAAGCCCTTTTCGGCGTGGCGTTTCTTTACATTTTGCTTCTAAACACGCCGTGGAGATGAGAGAGAAAACAGGGTCTTATTATAGTCATACATATATAGGGTGAGCTTTCAATTTTGATAGAAAAGTCAATACAGTATTAGCAATAGTTTTTTGTAAATATCTAGAAAACTAAAACAGTGCGGCGGTAACATGTATAGGGAAAAGTTGTTCAGAATAATGAGCTTGAGTACATATTTGAAAGTCATTAAAATCTAATGTAAATAATTACCAAAATTGGATTTGCAGATTTATTAATCGTACATCTTTCGCCAGTATAATGACCATCCTAGTCCTTTAAGGGTAAAGAAGGAGTTCACGAAAAATAAAAATACGTTTAGCCTAGAAAGCAGAGGGCTCCGCGTGCTGATAGTCAATAGACAGATGGCCAGAACGGCAACAAGAACGCAGACGGTTTCTAGATAACGTGGAACCCGAGTCGACTAGCCGCGAACACACGCGAGGATGGTTAAAAATAAGCGATACCGAGACCAGGCTAAATACGGGACCGAGGCTGGATCGTCTAAACACCCGCGTCGTATCCGGTTACCCGTCCCGTTGCAACGACGGGGGGTGGTTTGCGGGGGTGTGTGCGAGGCGAAGGGGTTGGGGGCACAGGCAGCGAAAGCAACGGTAACAAACGTCCGCCGTCTCTTATACAAAGTATCCACTTCCAGGTTCGTTTCTCTTCCACACTTTTAAGCGATAACGAACCCTGCCAGCCCCCCGGTGCTGGCCACCACCCGGGGGTTGAGCACAAGAGGGGGTTGAGGAATGGAGAGGGTTGGGGCCACACCGGTGCCGTTTTCCACGGCACAGAACGCCGTTGTTTGCGGACGAGGATAAGGCAAAGCTGGCGCGGCGTTTACTGCGAGAAATATAACCGCAAGCGGGACTTTGCTTGCGGGCTGACCTTAATCGCGGGAACTCGGGCTACGAAGACAGAAAATCGGTTCCACTGATCTTCGAAGTTATTGGCTGCGGGAACTGTTTCAGTCTTTTTAGGGTACACGCCCTTTATGACCTGTTTCAACGAACCCGCGGGTCCGTTTTCAGATACCAGTTTTTATCTTTCCGGCGCACTCGAATTTCTCTTGTTCTGCGCCTTTGTAATCGGTTTTTCGTTTTACATGACATTTTTAAACATTGTTTAACAAACAGATTAGTACATGTACTTTTTAAAGGAGGTGTTCATTTAGAGAAGAAGTTCTCCGACTTTTTCGAAGACGCTGTGTCTCGAGAAGTAGAGTGCACGTCTAATTGAGCGTCTGACCACAGGTCGACTTTTCTACTTGCTGCGGCGGATTTAATCAAATTTCCGACTTCTTTATTTTTCATTATTTTTTCATGGGGCTTCAATGATCATATTTCTGGAATTTTTCTAATTAAAATCATACATAAAATATGATACAATTCCGATGATATTTACTTGCGTAATAGGCAATTGAAGTTTTGGGCGCGAGGAAGGATAGCGTATGGCTTCCTTGCGACCGAAACTTTAATTGTCTATTACACAAGTAAGTATCATTGGAATTATATCATATTTGGTATGATTTTTATTAGAAAAATGTCACAAATATGATCATCAAAGTCCCATAAAAGAAATAATGGAAAATAGACAAGTTGGAAATTCTGATTAGGCAGAGTTTAGTCATATGCTTCACGGTAGTGGGGATAGATCTGGGACATTTACAGGGCAGAATTTTGTGACTTTTATGGATAAAATATTGTACATGACAATTTGTTAATGAAACGGTGGATAATGGAAGCATGTTTCTCGGGGATGTCTGACCATACTCGCGCTCCTGGATTGCGTAAAAGAATATTACAAGTCACCACGTGTCTGTAATGCTTGTCGCGAACGGGTGCCTTCAGAACATGAAAATAACGTAATTTTTGTATGAAACGTTTGGAACGGAGGGAAAATGGCGGAGTGAAAAGGCAATCTATCCGGACGGTGGTGAAACCGAGTGCATCCGGTCTCGGACTTAATAGTTCTCGCATCCGTTAAGCATTATCGAGGCGCCGTGTAACACGGGTAACGGATGACAACTCAATTTCAAGTTGAGCTTGACGTAGCTCGCGTGCGGCCTTCGAAGCAGCTCACTCGGTTACCCTAACCGTGCCTCCTTGCGATACACGTGTCGGATTGTCGACAGAAGTTCATGGTTCATCGCCGTTTACCTGAACACACCATTCGAAACGCATCCGGGTTTGGGGTAGTTACCAGTTAATTCGACCCTTCCGCCTTGTAACAACACGTCGAGCGGATCCGCAGAAAATTTCGTAACCGAGTTTAATAAACATTTTAGCTACCCGTTTAACTCAACGGGAAGTGCTACTTCGTAATTAGCTGTATTTACCGTGAACCGAATTCAATAAACGCGAATGTTGTCGGACCCGACTACAAGTGAAATATCATTTTGGTTCGGCCAATATTTTATTTGGAGAGACTTCTTTTTTAACAAGCAATTAAACGTTCCTCGCAGTGAGGCTACTTTTTTCCGAATCGACGGAGGGCCGAGTGGCTTCCATTAATTTTGCAAACGAGGTTCGCTTATAAATACTCCGGAGCGAACTGACCGAGAATTGGAACTCTGGCAATTTTGTTGGCGCAACGACCGGTGATCTGTTTATAATGTTTCTGGGCATAGCTACCTCTCTTCAATTATTCAACACGGTGTAAGTAATTAGATTGCAGTCATATGCGTCTGAAGAAAACGGAATTACCTGGGAATCGGAATAGCCGAAGATTAAGGATACCATTCAGTCAGATTTTTATTCATTCAGACTCTGACAAAATCCTGAACAAAAGTGAATGAGAATGAACTAATATTAATAATGATTTTTTTCAGAGTTATATAAAAACGTACTGGAAAATGATTGAACCTGAAAGAAGATTGAAAAAGAATCTCTATTCCATTAATACATGATTTTATATTCGAACGTTCACAAATTTGTTCGAACTTCATTTAATGCGCCGGGGCGTCTGACTATCGGTGGGCTTTTCTACTCAAATGGATTGTGTAACGATACATGAGAAATGTAACGTTAAGTGGAAAACGTTGTAGTTTCTGAATTAAGTAGACGAGCCACAGAATGCAGTTTCATTGCAGGGTCTGACCATTGATCGACTTTTCCACTCGTTCCGCTTTACTCCCTTTAATAAACACGAAGAATGCCAGTTTAAATAAGGTTCGTGGTAAATCACGAATAGACACAATAATAAATTGCAATTATTAATAGTGCATCTAAATGCGAACAATAAAATAGACGTGAACCGTCTGCATCGCTGCCCGAATAAAACAAAACAGGATGCAGTTTCATTGCCGGGTCTGACCATTGATCGACTTTTCCACTCGTTTCACTTGACTCCCTTTAATAAACACTAAGAATGCCAGTTTAAATAAGGTTCGTGGTAAATCACGAATAGACACAATAATAAATTGCAATTATTAATGGTGCATCTAAACGCGAACAATAAAATGGACGTCAACCGTCTGCATCGCAGCCCGAATAAAACAAAACAGAATGCAGTGTCTGGCTATTGGTCGACTTTTCCACTCGTTTCACTTGCCTCCCTTTAATAAACACTAAGAATGCCACTTTAAATAACAATCGTGGTAAATCATGAATAGACACAATAATAAATTGCAATTATTAATGGTGCATCTAAATGCGAACAATAAAATAGACGTGAACCGTCTGCATCGCTGCCCGAATAAAACAAAACAGGATGCAGTTTCATTGCCGGGTCTGACCATTGATCGACTTTTCCACTCGTTTCACTTGACTCCCTTTAATAAACACTAAGAATGCCAGTTTAAATAAGGTTCGTGGTAAATCAAGAATAGACACAATAATAAATTGCAATTATTAATGGTGCATCTAAACGCGAACAATAAAATGGACGTCAACCGTCTGCATCGCAGCCCGAATAAAACAAAACAGAATGCAGTGTCTGGCTATTGGTCGACTTTTCCACTCGTTTCACTTGCCTCCCTTTAATAAACACTAAGAATGCCACTTTAAATAACAATCGTGGTAAATCATGAATAGACACAATAATAAATTGCAATTATTAATGGTGCATCTAAATGCGAACAATAAAATAGACGTGAACCGTCTGCATCGTGGCCCGAATAAAACAAAACAGACTGCTCTAAGTGATCCTTTCGCAAAGTTAAATAGCAGTAAAAACCTTGAAGAACGTCGGGGGGTACCAGTTCCGAAAGGACTTATCGTCCTTATTCGTTCTCGAGCGGACCAATCAGCTCGTCGACGAAGAAAGGCAAGTCGGAGCGGGTGCTTCGCGGAGCGGAACGAAGCGGAACGTGGCGAAGAGTGTGTGAGAGAGAGAGAAGGTTGAAATACGCGGCTCGTTAGAGTCAAGGCGTCGAAGTCGCTCGTCTCGGAGGACAGGTCGCGGCTAGGTTCCTTTCAGCGGGCGTAGTCGGTTTAATTGCTCGCGACGGGTCCCCCGAAGTTGCTTTAATTAACAAAATAACGCGAACGGGGCGTGGGGCTGCGAGCTTTGGTTCTAGCTTCGAACGTCCTCTCTCCGCCCACGTATCCGTCAGCTTTTCCCTCTCTCTCTCTCTTTCCCTCATTCCATCATTCTCTCTCTGTCGTTCCATCCGAAGCTTCGCGCGCTATTCCCTCGCGCAACGTGGCCCGATAATCTCTGTCTTCCGGCCTTGTCTATCCGGCCGCGCGTAATTTGCACGCCTTTGACCAGCCATCCGTCGCCGGAAGTAAAACCGGCGGAGTTCCTTTGTTTCCGGGCCCGACTCGAAAACAGGTCCTTGATAAGGTTAGTAAATTAGGGGACAGACTGTGGGGGACCTTTGCCGAGCAAAAACCACGGGAAAAGACGAGAGAGATTCGTCTTTCGTTTTCTCTAGCGAGCCTGCGCCGAGCCGTCCAGCCTCCGGGGATTTTTCTACCGTTTGAAGACGGTAAAAAGATTTATGGCCGACCCGTTTCCTACGGACCGCGTCCCTCCTTCCGGCTTTAATTCGAATTTCCTGTTGGCCGAGTTACCGTGTTTCCTACTCGAGTCAACGTTTCTGACGACCTCGTGTGTCCCGCACCCTTTTATTTCGTTACCGCTGTCGAAATATACATAATTCTCTCTCTTGGATCTTGCTCATTGAACTAGAGTTTCATTGACCCCGGAGTTTCTTCGGAAAGGAATAAGTTGGAAAAAATGGGCTACGATCATTTTCCTGGGAAACGTCGTTCGTTTCGTATGCAAATTTCTTTCGTGAATTTATGCTGATTTATCCTACGGATGATTTTGTTATGCGAGAACGTCTCCGAGAGTCTCATTTCAATTTTATCCCGAGCTGTCTCGTTTCTTTATCAACAGAGCTGAAATGAAAAATAATGGGGATTGGTGGAACGGTGCTCTGAATATCCGCGTAAAATGGCGTGTATAAAAATCATCGGACGATTATAAAACGAGGAAATTTAATAGGAACGATTTATATACCGCCCCACTTCATTTTCGAGTAATGAAATCTCCTTTGGTTCTGGTTGCTTTCAATTCGCTAATAAAAATGCGACCCCGTACGAATTTCTACGGAATACTTACGTGAATATCACGATTTCTATATAAGTTTATTTCTAGAGATGAGAAGCACCGACGCGTATAATTCAGTTCTAAATAAATAAAATAAGAGGAAAGAGAGATGCTAAATGAGCCAGAAAATTTTCCGGTTTAGATGGAATCGAAAGTTCGAGTCCGCTGTTTAAAGACTGGACAAATGAAGGGAATGAATGTTCATTTAAGGCGTCTAGTTTTGCGGGCTGCAGAGTTTGAAAATAATTGGGTGGAATGTGAGGAGTAATAAGCGGTGGCTTTCGGGTCTGACCGTAACTTGGTGGTTCTACTGGCTGTGTATATTCGATGCAGTTCACTTTTCGTTCGTTCGTGTAGTGTTTTCAGCGAATTTACACGCGTGTTACTCTCGCAGTAATAATTTTCCGACCGCTGGAGTAAGTAGAAAAGTCGACCAGTGGTCGGACGTGGTATTCTATCGTCCGTTCATTTAAGTACTGAACGAAGCATTGCTCGTTTATATTTCCATACATTGTACACTCTACTGCATAATAAATTTTGTGCTTTCGGCGCACAGTTCGATCAATTATATTTTTTTTCCACAGCAAACATTCTCGACATTGATGCAAAAAAACATCTGGTTGTTTGTAAATGTTTCGCCATCCTTGATAAAGTAAAATTCTTCTCGATCGCAAATGTAGTATATAATTAATTTGGTGGTTTCGGCGCACAGTTCGATCAATGTATAATTCTTCAGTATGAATTTTATATATAAAAATTTATTACATGATAATTTAATACTATCCTCAATAATATTAAATTTTCTATACAAATTTCATATATAAATATGTATATATCTTCAGATCAATTATATTTAAATTAATATTTAAATCATTTAAAAAATTGAAGCTCACCTTAATTTCTATCAAAATAATGTAAATAAAACAAAAATGCATATGTCATTGTGTTGCGCATGAAAAACAGTACTACTATACCTGAACACCCTGTATATTACATTTTTGAACGAGAAGAATTTTACTACACTCTACTGCAATCTGTTTTTCAAATTCACTGAGGAAAGTAGAAAACTCAAGTATTGATCAGACGTGTCAACGTTCATTCTACCCTTCACATCTAGAAATCACGTTTTCCACTTTAAAAACGCAAAATGTCTACACCGACCTGCCGGGAGATGTTCATAGAAGAAACTCGGTGATTCATGGGTCGAATAATTTACAAGAACGGTTACTGTTTTCTTTTCTTTTTCGCAAAGCGCCGACTGTTCCTCCGCGACCCAGTTTCCTTCTTCTTGGAATTCCATTCTCGTCGAGCGAAGTCGCGCTCCGAACACTTTCGAAAATCCCTTTCGGCCCTTTCGCAGGCGTGCCGAAACGCACCGCGTCAGAATGTAAAGGCGTTCGTTTCTGAAACGTGGGATTCCGGGTTTCGGCGACGCGAGAGACTCAGCAAGGTGTCGCTTCCGGTTCCCACACGATCCCCGCATTTCACCTGGATTTCCCTTTGATTCGGACGAACGCCGTGCCTCCCTCCGCTTTTCATCCCCTTGACAGATTTTACCCGTGAATCTCCCCCTTGATTCCCCGTTTAACTACACCAGTCCCTTAAAACTTTTCTCCAAAGGGAAGGAGAGAGTAGCAGTCCCCTCCTCCCCTGGCTGAAAGTTAATTCTCTTAGCCCTTTGCTTCTGGTTTCCTCCTTTTTACAGGACCACCCCTCCCGGCTTACTCTTGAAGATTCCCCGGAAGAGGGTTTCGGGGAAACTTTCCTCTCATCAGCCTTCTTGTCTATTTCCCTTTAAACTTCTCAGTCGCAGCCTTTGCCAGACCAAAGCAGACTTTTTCTCCTCCCCCGTCCCCATCTTTGCATCCTGCTGGTTATCTTGCAGTATTTTTCTCTTTTACTCTCTTGGTGGACACAGGCTCTTTAATGTCAACGTCGGCAGGCGCGTAATTAAACGCGGTTCCCCGCTCGTCTTGCAAATGCCGCCGTTTCCTTCGCGTCCACGGAAACTCCACCGCGTATTTCCGTCTCGCGTTGCCGCTCGGGTAATCGTATACCCGCCGTCTGACCAATGGACACCGCATCTCCTGCGAAAACCGCGCGTAACCGAGCACTGCTGTTCCCGAAGCCAGACGATAAGCTTGAGACATCGACACGAGGCTCCTCTGCGATCTCGAGAACCTTCTTGCGAAACTTTACAACACCGTCGACCACGGCTTCTTTATTTAAAACATCTTGGCGACTGATTCGAGTAAAAGCGTCTCTTGAGGCTTAAAACGTCCAGAAAGTTTTGTTCGAAACCACGGAATGTACTTTCTGTATTATTATCCAATCGCACATTCGGTAATTATTTACCTTGAAGTATGTTGTTAAGGTCATTATTCTGAACAACTCTTCCCTATACATGTAACCGCCGTTCTGTTTTAGTTTTCGAGATATTCATAAAAAACTATTGCTAATACTGTGTTGAATTTTTCGTATTTCTGCACACGTCTTTCTTTACATTTTGCTTCTAAACACGCTGTGGAGATTAGAGAGAAAACATGGTCTCATTTTGGTCATACATATATAGGGTGTGCTTTCAATTTTGAGAAAAAATTCAACACAGTATTAGTAGTTTTTGTCTAGTTTTTTGGAAAAATCTAGAAAACTAAAACCGAGCGGCGGTAACATGTATAGGGAAAAGTTGTTCAGAATGATGACCTCGACAACATATGCCAAGGTCATGAAAATCGGCGAGGAAGCCCCTAATCAAAATAATTACCAAAATTGGATATGCAGATTTATTAATCGTACATCTTTCGTGAAATATATTTTGTTAGTTTATTAATCCTGCATTCACGTTCAACATCCTACCAACCCTACCCCTTCTCGACGACGAATTAATTCGAAACGAAAAGTTTCGTCCTCCGTTTGACTTCGAAAAATTCACTATGCACGTCATAATACTCTCAACGAGATTCTTAAGTCGAATCGCATGGATCGAGAGATCCACAATCAGTTATAAATCGTCCCCAGCCAAAAAGACACGACAGCTGGCAGACTTAGCATTCGAAGCGATTCGAAAGCGCCGCACTGTTTCCCGTTGAAACGCGGTCCCTGTAACCCGTCACGGGAAATCGGTTTCCTCCTCCGCTCCTCCTTATCCTTTTAAAAGATTAAAAAGAGGAGAAGCTGGGCTGGGATTTACCGCGGAGAGGAGGTTCCTCCGATTCCAGCGCGTCGAAAGCGTCGCCGAAGAAATCCCCAACAGTTTTTCTCGCGGCGAGGGAATAAATAATGGAGCTACCTAGCGAGCAAACAATTGCCCAGCCGATAGACTTAATAAGTAATTAAAAGCTACCCCTGCCTGGCTTTCTTAGATCCTCGTTGTTTGTACGCGTATTTAAAAATCCGATTAGCGGCCGACTTCTCGGTCTGGATAATGCGCTTTCCACGAAAATAAATTTTTCGCAACTTTATAGTAACTTAATACTACCCTAAATAATATTAAATTTTATATATAAATTTCAATAATATGAAAATTTTTTCAAGTTCCCCGAAGCCGTCTAGATTGTCTTTCTGAAAATAATTATTCAGACGTTGCCATTCGACTTGACTAATAAATTTATAGTTTTTTATGAATAAGTATGAGGAAACTAAATCGCGAAAGAACGACTTTAGTAAAATAAAAATGTTATATGAATAGAGAAATGGTTTTATTCAGTTTCTAGCCTTTTCCATGTATTCAGAACTTCCAGTTTTACACCAATGTTTGTAAGATTGATAAAACCTTGATTTGCAGTGCGCAAGGGTAGAAAAGTTTGAACAAGAGTCTCTACTTCCTACTTCGCAATTTTTCTAGCCTAGTTAACCTGAACCATAATCGGTCGCAAGGCACATTGGTTATTCCGAGTGGGTGGAGATCGTCATGGAAAGTGCTGTTACACGGAACGACGGTAAATCGGACGAGTAAATCGTCGGGCCAAGTGGGTGGCGCCGCAGAGGGTGGGAAAAAGTTTCGACACCGGATACTCGAGTGGGAGCTTTTAAAAAACCGTTCCCGTCGCGGGATCGTCGAAATTAACCAGCGGAACTCGAAATTTCGAACAGTTTGAACGGTAATTCGGCATAACCGAGAACCCTCCAGGTGCGTTTCCGCGTTCACGGAAACGGAATGAAACGGCGAATTAAAAGTTTACACGGCCCGGCCTCTCGCGGACTACGACCGGCGAACCGTTTTTGTTCCGCGTTATTTGCACGGGATTCGAATTCGACGATGATTGCCGGTCGGCCGCGCATGAATTCTCTATTTGCACCCCCACCCCTCTCCCTGCCACCCCCGAGATCTTCTGTTTGTCTGTTTCCCGATTTTTTGTTTCGCCGACTATGGCAATCCCGTCACTGGCCGTAAAAGCTACTGGTATAAACATTTTCGAGCCTAGTACGTTTCGTCACACTAAATCCAAACGTTTGGCGAGTGCATTTATGACGTCGCACAGTGGGGCATTTTCACCAAAAACCTGGCCAAAATTCAATTTTGTACAATTTATCAACAGTCAATAATAGCAGTTGCTTTTTGTACCTAAGTGGTTTGCGAATCAAAATACAACCGTGTTTTTGCCACTGACATTCGTGTCACCTTGCAGCGTGAATCGAAAATTGTTTTCAAACAAAAGGAAAAATGTAATTTTGTAACAAAACACCAGTGGACTTATTTTCTACTATAAAATAATTTTATCATTCAAAATGCCCCACTGTGCGTCGCAGGGAAAAATTTGGGAAAATAGAAGTTTGGTTTTCTCGAAACTTTTTGAAAATAGCCGAGATTTCAATGACTGAATTTTAATTATTTTTTACCATCTGTCAATCTATTCGTACATTTGGAATATTTAATGTTGCAGCGCAGCAACATTATCACGCGAGTATCGACAAATTTGTAACAGATGTAACACACGGCTGGTTGCAAAGTAATTAACGTTAATATGAAATTACACACCACTGTACAATTATTCTGGATCGAATGTTCCCGATCCGAACCATGATAGTCCATTATTGCTTCAGAATTTCACTGATATAAATTTAATAAGGTTTGTGTCTGACATATGGCACGCTTACATCACTTCCAAATATTTGCATTCTCGTTTTAATTATATTCCGTTCCGCGAAACGTCCGATACCTGTTCGATATATTATTTATAAACATATTACCGCGAAATTAATTTGACGATCAATGTCGAAGCACGTAATTAATCTTGGTTTACGTAAGGATTCATTTCGACGGGTCTGAATTATGAAATTGGAGTATGGTTATTTTTGCGGGTTTGTCAATGGCGAATTACTGATCAGAGGTTATTGTGGGGCCGGGTTTTAACATGGTTGGGAATATTAAAAATCGGTCTGATGCTGGAAAAGCTGAATGGTACGAGGCTCTTTTCACCTGTGGGTAATTGTGTCCCTTTCTTTCTGGAATATCGATACATGCGGACGCGCGTGTAATTACCGGGTATTGACGTGTGGGCCAGTTGCGAGTATAGTATTTCGCGAGGACGGATTGCGATCCGGTTATTATTCGGACGGCGCGTTAATTATCCGTCTTGCGGTGGACGCTGAGTAGTGGTGCTCAACGCTGCGACAGACGCGGCTGCTCTCACCGACAGATGTCCGTTGCTCAGTTATAATGGTCGACGTTGTGTCAGACACAAAGTACTTAAGACATTGCTGTCGAAGTGTTAATCTCTCGAAAAACTATCCACAATTTAAGCATGGAGGTACAATGAGAGACATAAGTACAAGAAATTCGAAATCCATCGGCAATGAAAGCTATTCACGAATATATTTTGCATTAAAAAAAAATAGATTAATTTAAAGAGCTTTCATTTAATTAGTGAATTTCATGTTATACTTATTTTTTAATCAAATTGTCTTCATATTATAAAAAAATTGTGACTTCTGCGAATGATTGTAAGTAGTTGGCAGTAGTAGTGGCGGTTAAAAGTCAGACAGAAAATTCTTGAGACAATCTCTGTACAGCTAGCAACATTCAAACCAGACTGCGAAGTAGATGAAATTCTAAATTATTGAAAAAATTAGAAATTAAAGATGTCAATATATGATTGCTCCTCTACTAAAATCATTAAGGGACGAAATAAGTGGAATATAATATAATAAGTGGAATCAATGCTGACAATTTTTATTTTGCATAAAAATCCGCAGTCTAATTAAAAAATATATATACGGTATATATCAACGAGGTGTCAATAATGAGAAACACAAATCACGATTTACTACGTTTAAAGCACGATCTGCCAGCCATCGAATACATAAAATGACAAAGTAATACTAGTATCGTTATAAGCCAGACAATAAATACGTAACACAGAATAATTGATCCGCAATCATGGAATAAATAGACTGCGAATATTTTGTACAAATTGAAATTTCTGTAAACTAATTTTCCGCCGTGATAAACGGTCAGAAATTGATTAGTTTCATCAGCGATTCTGCTGCGTTAAAAGTAAATCAATTAGCTTATTCGACCAATTAATTGAAAGTCATCGAATACGGTATACAAATATTGAATGCTCGATCGAAATGTTCTATCCCCGTTGGAATATATTATTATTAATTATCAAAATTCTGCCGAAAGTGCAACCCTCGAATATTCCAAGTGGAACAAATTATCTTTTACCGAACGCTTTTGGCGCACTCGAACGAGCAAAATTCTGCTACAACCCCTTCGCGCGAATTCATAATTAACTTAAGTACTCATGGAGAACGTGGAAACAATAAAATGCACAGTTTAATCGAATTAAACCTCTTCAGACATTGGTACGTGGTTCGATCGTATTGGCAAGAAAGTAATTTCGGTATTTTAAGGATTCTAAGGATGAAATAAAACCGAATTTCGTTATTCAAGCGCTGAAATTTTATTGATTAAATATTTCCTTGTTCGTTCTTATCATCGAACGAAAGAGAAAATATTTTATTAATTATAGTTCATTGATAAATAAAAAGTTGGGCTCTATTTCACTTTAAAATACCAAAATTACTTTCTTGCCAACTCAATTATTTGTTAGGATCAATAAAAATCAATAAATAAATCAATAAAGATCAATAAAACTTATTATTAAGATCAATAAATCCTTTTTGTGCAAGAAATGAATTTCCACCAATTTTCACTACTCGATAATTTACTCGTCGCAAGAGCTTTCACAGTGGTACCATTTTCAAAGCACAGGAACACAGAGGTTCATCTATCATCAAGACGAGGAAGTCGGTAGACGATCGTGTACTATTTACAGGATTAATAGATCGCAGGGACTCGGGGAGCAAAGTGAAACGGGCAAGCGGTCCAGGGAGAAGCATTTTCCCGAGTCATCAGCGTTTTCCAGTGCTTTCGCCGTTGTTCATTTGTATACATTCAGACCCGACGCGCGACTGGCGGCTTTTTAAAGGAGGGCACAGAGAGGAAAAGAGAGCCGGAGAGTGGGAGATAGACAGAGGGAGAAAGAGAATCATGAGCCACTTGCGAAGATAATCTGACAATCTGTGCCAAAGGCAGGTGTTGCACGCGCAGGTGCACGACACGCCGTAGAAACGTGGTGCTCGTTTTAAACGTCGACCCAGTCGCCTCCGCTCCGCTCTGCTCCGCTTCGGGCTGCCGGCTTCCATTCACGCAGCACTCGAGCTTTCGAAATATCGCAGGCAATTTAGCCCCGCAAAATGAATTGTTGAGAGCGGCCCAATTCTCCGCGATCATTGTCGGGCTGTTTCCCTCGTTCGCGAAAACGTGTTAATCGTCCCCTCGCCTCCTACAGTTCCGTCCGCTTTCTGTCTATCTCTCCGTCTCTCTATTTCTCTGTGTGCGCACGGAAAACCAGCTGATGTTTTCGTTTTCTGAACAGTCGCTTTAACTCGCGGCTGTTTGCGTCACCGAGAACCTCGATTGGGCTCTGTTCCGGGTTTGATAGAATCCCTCGACTAAAACGACGACACTCTGCAAATACACGGAAAGAATACACCGCGATACGACGCTAATGAACTGCAAAAACAAATATTCCTATCATCTCAATGTGTTTAGGAACCTCCTTGTCTGATTAATCATCGACCTGCACCACTGGTAAAATCTTTAAGTAGTATGAGTCGGATAAAAGTCAGACACATAAAGTTACGATGCCTGTTTGATAAGTGACGGGTAGCCACGCCAATGTTCTCCAAGAAAAGATTCTTTCCCACGAGAAATCCTGGTGAGATTCGCCAGTGACGCCATTAAAACGATTCGGGGGATTCGGTGGAGACTAATTTCCCTTCCAAATGACGAGCCATCGGTCCAAAATCAGATCCGCTTCGGTCATCGATCCCCGACTGGTGCCGAAGAAACCGAGTTCATCGATCGCTGCCAGAAGGGTTGGCGAGACGTTATCAAAGAATACAAGCCTCTCAGAGATCGATTACACCGGGAGATTCCTGCGGCCGGCTAGATTACGCGGTGTTCTCTCACGCCATTGCCCAGCCAAGGCAAGTAGACGCCCGTTGCCGGCTGCAAATCTTATTTGAATTGGAGATGCCGAGTTTACCCCTTGGCTGGACCGACGCCGCCAGTGTACAGTCAGCTTAGAGGGGAGGCGATAAGTAGCTTACAGAGGGCTCGACGCCCTCATGCTCCTCCCAGAACCCTCTATAGTCATCCGTAGTCCCGGACCCGTTCCTTCAGAATCGCTCTATTTTCACGCGGACGTATGTACGCTGACGTTCACGATCGTTGTTCCAAGTCTGATCGACTAACTTCGTGCAGATTGATTTTTTAACACGGTAAATCTAACGTGTCCCATAAACGATCAATAATGTTCTCAGTATTCGCTTCAGTATTCACAGAGGACCATATTGATGAAAATTATGGTAATTATGTAGAAGATTTTGATGAAATTTTAATATGTTATGCAGAAAGACATTCTGAACAACTTTTTCCTTTTCCAATATAGGGGGGCGCTATTAGTTTTTAAGATATTTGCAAATACTATTGCTAATACTGTATTGAATTTTTCGTATTCCTGCACATCCGCATTAGCAATAGTTTTTTGCAAATATCTCGAAAACTAAAAGCAACCCCCCTATAATGGAAAAGAAAAAAAGTTGTTCAAAATGTCGAAATCTATAACATATTAAAATTTTATAAAAATCGGAGTACGCAGACCATTTGTATATAATTACCAAAATTATATTTTCTGTCAATATTGAAGAACCGTTTGAATGTCTAGTGCAGCACGAATTATTACCAGAATGAGTACTGGTGAGAATATTGAAGGGTATATTGACAATATTATTGATCCTTTCGAAGACACATAATCAGCCCTGACTATATTCAAATCGCAAGGCAAAGAATACAAAGCATAGAACAAAATGAAATTTGCATAACAAATGTCTACGAGTCTAGGAAAAAAATCGACGAAGAAAAAACCCGGTAGAAAACAGCCCTACAACGAATATTCTTGTGCAACGTAGACCGCCTCACTTGTACACGATTCTATCAGAAATTCTCATCTACCTCGATTCTATCCAGCATCCCAGAGAAAGCGCAACAACCACCGAAAACAGCCTTCAATTCAATTTCCCGGCGAGTATCGCGGGCAATCATCCGGCGGCAAAACAGGGCTCAAAATGGGAAGTAAAAAGCGCAATTTAGCCGAGCACGGAGTGGAGTCGATCCCGCGGAAAGGAGCATGGAAGTAGCGAAGCATTTCGCAGGAAAAACCGCAGAGACCAAGTGGCTTGATTAGCACCGGAGGGCGTGACTGGACGATGTCGCTGCCGGTTAACATCTCGTTGGCCCCTCGGGGATTCCCATGGGGGTGCTTTCGTTTAAAGCGTGGCCGGCCGGTCTTCAAATCCTCACAATTTTCCGGGAGCCAAGCTGGAAAGCACGCCGGAAGCTCTGGGAAAGCGAAGCTTCCAACGGTGCTCGATACGAGGGGCGGAAAAGAGGGAGAGGGTGAAGGGGTTCGAGGGATCGGTGGTTTATTACAGACTCGCCTTTATGATATCCGAGCGTCGTGGAACGTGGTGAACGGGGTCGAGGGACGGCGGGCGTCGCGTCATCGACATTGCCGGCGTCGTTGCGGTCGACCGGGATGGGCCATCAAAGTTTAAAGCGCCGTCCCGTTCGTTCTTTTCCGGCGAAGGAATCGAGCGACGCTGCCCCCAGGGACACCGAAGCCCCGTTCGAGGGATCCACGGGACAGTTTTTGTCCGGCTAGATCGTTCCCCTAGAACCTCCATCGCCCCGCACGATTTCCACGCTGATGCGGAACGCTTTAGCGACGTCTGCCGCCGTTATTCCGGCCGAATGTTGCGGTCTTCCAGGTCTCCAACGGCCACGATCATCGTCGATTCACCCCTGCCCGAAGAATTCCGGAAATCGACGATCTCCTGGAAAGTCTCTGGAAAAGTCACCATCATCTTCCCACTTCCAATTCCCGAAGATTGAATGGGTACCATGGAAATCACCGGCATAGATTTCCCCGGCACAGTTTTCACCGACAACATTTCAATGACTCCAGATTTGATCGACAACGAATTTAACCGACAGTGGATTTGATTGACAACAAATTTGATCGACACAAATTTGACCGCCAACAATTTTGAGTGACACGAATTTGACCGACAATGATTTTGTCCGACACGAATTTGACCGACAACAATTTTTAGGGACACGAATTTGACCGACAACTATTTCAGATTCGTTGGCGGTCAAATTTCTTGTCGATCAAATCCGCTGTCGGTTAAGGCGTTGTCTGTTAAATTCATTGTCGGTCAAATTTAGAGTCGGTGAAAACTGTGTCGGTCAAATCTGGTGTCGGTGATTTCCATGGGACCCGATTGAATCTTAGAAACACTGAGAAGACTCGACAATTTCCAGTTTGATTCATTAACCGTGTATTCTTCCATCGTTCTCGGAGATGATCGATTCTCAAGGGCTTACGTAGATATGGGAGATGAGTTCTGATTCGATTCCTGATTATCGTTCCGTCGCGTGAGCGAATTAGGTTAGTCGCGATCAGTGAAATAACTAAGGAAGCGTGTTCGGTAGACACGTGTTGGGATCGTTGTACCGAGAACGCTTTCTTGCAGTTTGCTGTTGGAGGTAACACGGGGACGATTACTTCTGCCACTTTGGCCTTGTTTTATTCCTGTTCTTGAAACGATGCCAGCGGAATCGGGACAGAATCGCGTGCGCGCGTCCCTTAAATCGGTGGAGGAGGTTGTCGCGCGAAGTGAGCGACAACGGGTGATTTTTGTATGCCTGGGTGTCGCTGTAATTGAGGAATTTAATGTTCAACGGTGTCGTGTTCTTTTCGTTACGTTCAGAGGAAATGATATTTGAATTGAATTGAGCTGCACTGAAGATTGTCGCGGTCGGTATTTTTATTTTAATGAATTTGTACACGAACGAGCAAAGTGATAAACGATTTTCTAAGCGAGCACACTCGTGAATCGTTTTCGAGGGGTTCCATGAAAATTACCGACACAGTTTTCACCGGCAACATTTCAACTACTCCAGATTTGACCGACAACGAATTTGACCGACAGCTGATTTGATCGACAACAAATTTGACCGCCACGAATCTAAAATCGTTGTCGGCTAAATTCGTGTCGGTCAAAATCGTTGTCGGTCAAATCTGGAGTCGGTGATTTCCATGGGACCAGTTTTCGAGCACGTCGCTTCAAAAATTCATCTAACTGCTTGATTGACCTTGTGTATTACAAAACATTTTTGAGCAAATTCTTCTGTAAAAATATCGAGCTTCGTTAAAGCAAAGAGAACGTTTGTTGCATACGATGGAAACGGTTTTCAAGTTCGTTTACTGCGTTCGATTGGAATTTCGATTCGTTACATCGAAACTTCGTTGCTGAAGCATTCGATAAAAACTGCTATAATCCTTCTGAAAGTTTAGAATCGTTTTGTATAGAAAAATGGACACAGATATAAAACATGTTGTATTCAATGCCAGTATAACGAACCTGTCTGTGATCAGACGACTATAAAAATCCATACTGCAGAGAAACTCCAATGCTGGATAACAGTCTGTTAAAGTTTATTTAATTTAGGAATTATAATTTTAGTCGTAGCTATTAAAATCCACGAAAAAATCCAATACGTATGTGGTCAGAGGAGAATCGAAACGAGTTGGAATGCTGGGAAATGTAGCTGCCCAACGATACAAGTGAAACAGCTCGGTGTGCGATCAGACGAAAGTACATACTTTGTATCTGCAGTGGAAGCTGAACAGAAAGCTGAATGTAGAATTCTACGAAAAAGCTTTCAAACGTTCAAACGATGTTTTCTAAAAGACGAATCATCAAACAGGATCTAGTGAAGTAGTCGAGTATGTGGTCAAACAAGGATTAAACATCAGCGTGCAAAGAGAAGAAATTAACCGTTCACACATACGTAAAACCAAGTGTAGAAAACTCTATGAAAAATCCTTGAAACTTCCAAATGACTTTCTACAAGAAGCATAAACGCTACTAAATAGTAGAACAGGCCAGCGTGTGGTCAGACAACGATCAAACGGCAGTGCGCAAAGGGGAAAAACGAAGTACGTTCATTCCCAGGAGAAGATTGAATCACAAAGCTTTCCTGAAAGCTACAAAAACCTAGTCGACAAGTGAGCAAGTAGATAGCGTCGGTGCACGAGCAGACAGAAAGATCGAGTCTTCCATCTCCATTAACATTGTAAAGCAAATTGAATGGAAATCGTGCAGGAAGAAGAAGAGCCTTGAAAAATCAAAGCTTAATAAGAACAGACGAAAGACTAACCAGTGAAATAGCTGAGTATATGGTCGGACAAGAGATGATATCGGCGCAACAAAACGAAATCAACCGGATTCATTCATAAAAGAATACCGCACGGTAAATCCGGCTCGGTAGCCTCGGTACGCCGTTAAGTGAAACAAGTAGAGGATCCCGGTATCTGATCAGACGGACCGCAGCCAGTGTGCTCGTTGCGGTGGTCGATTTTTCACGGTGCTCGGGCCAATTTGTCGGGAATATGAATTCCATGGAGGCACGCGAAATCACGGCAGAGAACGTGGCACAGATTGGAGTCGACCTGCTCTGAAATCCTTGCAACGGAACGTTGTAACGCGATATCTCGAAGGAATGCGTTCGAGAGCTTTCTCTCTGGAGCAGCTCTCGTGGAGATCGTCCAGCGAATCAGGGCCGTGTCTAGCAATTATAAAGCGAGTTGATAGAGAGAGAGAGGGGGGCAGGTGAGGACTCGAGTAACCAAACCGCACAAAGGAAACCCAACCGCGAGCGATTCCAACGCGGTTGAAATATGAGATTTAATCGGGCGGCCATCGCGGCACTCGGCAATTGACGCAACCGCGACGACTGATAATCTAATCGCCGTTGTTGCGCGCACGAGCACCCCGTGAGAGCCACCGGGTATAGTTATTGCGAAACTTGTTACACCGCAATTACGCCGGATCAATGGAACGCACGAAATATCCAGTCAGTCTCCCAGCTCTTTCCACTCTCGGTTATCCGTTCTCGGTTTTCGATATGTGTACGATATCTGTATGTGAACGTAGATTTTACATATGTATAGTTGCTGACGATTTAAAAATCTTCAACAGCATCTCTTCCAATATGAGATGCCTCCAGATTACAGGCAGACCTTGATCGCTTCAGCAATTGGTGTCGTATGAATGGAATGGAACTTAACATTAAGAAATGCCATGTTATATATATATTTTTCTTTTCTTTGCAAATACTTATGTAAAAAGGGCTTTGCCCGTCTATAATAAATAATAACAATAATATTGTGCTATCAAATATCCACAATATTATTTATTATAGATATTATATATATACATAATATTATATATATAATAATATATATGTATGTGTGTGTGAGTGTGCATTTGGTGAGAGCTCGCGAGGATTATGCATACCGTCGTATCTGCCCGGCGGATCTAACTGGAACTACCTGGAAAGCATAGATTTAGCAGCCAAGTTGGACAACGACGGCCAAGATCAATACGCGAAACGATCGTCTGTATTAGCATCGGTATACAGAGGGGACCTCGTTACATTTCGCATAGCACTCGCGAACCTCTGTATCCGACCGCCACCGTCTTCGATATTATAATTAGAGAGCCGCCGCTAGATCAAACTTGCCAAGCTTGTTGATCTTTGCTCCGCAGCCTTACGTCCCATTTCGCGAACTATACCGATCGTACACCGGTGAGAGCACTCCACGACGAAACCGAAATGTTTCGATTCGGTGTTCAGTCACACTCTGCTCGGTTCCTGTTCCAAATGGTTACCAACATCTTCGCCGACCGATCCTTCCAATCGATCCTTTCGAAAATGAGAGTAGCAAGGAGCAGTGGCGCATCCAGGAATTAATCTTTGGGGGAGGGAGGACGAGTTGAACAAAATGACCTTTTTGTTAGAAAAATATCTGTCAACGGTGGCCACATATATTTAGTTATAAATGTAGGGAAAAGTTGCTCGAAATGTTTAGTTTTACATATAACATATCCAAAAATTCTAAGGTTTAGCTAATTTTTCAGTGTTTTGTTTCCTTTTTCAATGGGGTGTGCCACTGGCAAGGAGTCTGCTTAAGAAAAAGAAATCTGATGAAAACAGAATAAACACACTGAAACGAACTAGACTTTTATTCACAAATAGTCTTAACGTTTCCTGCAGGACCTTTGTAACCACGGGAAAACGGCGGCAGCCAAATGAAATAAGGTTTCCTCATCTAAGATTTCCTGTCACTTCATTCTTCAAATCTTTGTCACACATTTAACTATTTATTCGGACACAAATCAAACAGAGTAAATTGTTGAATTTAACGATTATCATTCTTTTCCGAATTCGTCCATTCCAATTCGTAAAGTACACAGAGGTGTAAAATCGGAAGACGAATCCTGGAACGAACAGGAATTGAAATTGTCAAGATTGATAGGTATTTTGGTCCAAGGAATGCCCGAAGTGCAAGATGCACTCACTTACAATGACACCATAGTTTAGCCCGCGAGCGTCACGGCGAAATTGCGCCGGATTAAGTTTACGACAAGAACAGAGAAAGCGACCGAGAGCAAGAGAGCGAGAGAGAGTCACTCAGCTACGAGGATTACGATTTCAAATGTACGCGTGTTTGCAGTTCGTTCAATTAATTCCGAGGACAGGAAGATTTTAGTGTGCCCGGATCATTAATTCTCGCGACGGCTTGTCTCGTAATCGTTTACGATCGCTCGAGGCGCAAAGACGCGAAACAATTCCGTCGGAGCGTGGCGCGAAGGCAGCAGTTACGCTCAGCGAAACATAATCAACACGGTCACATGCACGCGGAGACCTCCCCTCCCCCACACACACCTCCTCCATCTCCTTCAATGGTGTATATCCATTCGACGCAGGGCACCGAATCGTCAAAGCGTTAATTACAATCGCCAGCATTAAGCATCGAATACGGGGGAATGGAACGGTGCGGCGCGGGGCTGTTGTAATTTATCGCTCATAAACGACGTCAGAGACCCC
Organism: Lasioglossum zephyrum; assembly: GCA_028455615.1. Lineage (NCBI taxonomy): Eukaryota > Metazoa > Arthropoda > Insecta > Hymenoptera > Halictidae > Lasioglossum > Lasioglossum zephyrum. The sequence continues at coordinate 10,045,266 of CM052320.1, read as the reverse complement.
GATTGCGACCAAGTAACCGGTACATTACATCGTCGACCTGCCCTGAATACCTGCGAACGTAATTCTCTGCCCTGGCGAACCTGCTGCTGCCCTATATACATTTTACTTACTCCGCGGGCCGGAGTAAATGTTCCCTGAATCCTTGAAAACGGACATTTTTACGCGATTGCAATGATGCCACTGTTGATGTAGAGATATTGTTGATATTCGATAGTATTATGCAGCAACACATTCTGAACAACTTTTTCCTTTTCCAATATAGGGGGTCGCTTTTAGTTTTTGAGATATTTGCAAAAAACTATTGGTAATACTGTATTGAATTTTTCGTATTCCTGCATGCAACGTAAACCAGTTGCGGGGCCCCATCTGTTTATTTTTTGTTTGTTTGTTTGTGTTTACAATGGAAAACTAAACAGATGCGGTCCCGGAACAGTTTTACGTTGCCGCGGAGCATGCAGGAATACGAATAATTCAATACAGTACCAGCAATAGTCTTTTGCAAATATCTCGAAAAAATAAAGCGATCCTCCGATATTGGAAAAGGAAAAAGTTGTTCAAAATGTCGAAATCTATAACATAGTAAAGTTTCATCAAAATCGGAGTACGAATACCTGAAAAATCTAAAAGAGACCGCCTATCGTACGTATAGAAAAAGATGGTTGAAAATCATGATCATTACAAACATATTTCAAGATGAAATAACGTTTCAAATTTCGAGATGAAATAACGTGTTTCGACAAGTTTCCCTTCATTCTTCCATCTTGTTTACTGATAATACAGAAGACTAGAATCACATTCAGCGCACTAGCAACGTCATACAAAATCAATGGCAGTTCACTTCCCGGTTCCAGTGCCACTAAAACGCTACAGCGAGCAAGCAGATATTAATAAACAGTCCCGCCGACATTTCTGCGCTGTTCATCAGTGATCGCGATCGGCGCGTCCGCTAATTCCCATCGATCACGTTTTTATTCGACGTACCGGCAGATAGGGATCGATGGGAAGAGAGGGAGAGAGAGAGAGCAGTTTCGAGAGGGGCGGATAGAGCGGCTCGTCGTTACTGCACCACTTTCGCGGACCTGATACGTCATTCATAAACATGACGGGTAAATAGAATGACTGTCAAAAGCCTGCGGGAGTGTGTTCGCGGATCGATCGACGGATAATCGTTCCCCGGGTTTCCTGTTTTCGGCTGCGGGAACCGGGTCAACGAGTCGCTCGAAAAGTATTAGGTCAGTCCGTAAGTTCCTTCTTTCCTTATCATACGTGTATACGAATATTTTGTTGGAATTTATGTACGAAACAAAAATAATGTACTATTACTTAGTAGATTATTTTTGTTGCTTAGTTTCTGAGATCGTCATTCGTTTTTCCAGAACGAGTCTCACTCGCGTCCTAATTCTCGAAGAGTAAAGACGCACCTCTCTACGTGATTTCAAATATATAGATCAAAATAAAATTCCATTTACAGTTTATATAGCCTTCGTAGCTTATTTTTATAAATATGTTGTGATTATCGATCGTAGGATTGTTAATAACAAGATAGACAATAACAAGAAGATATAAATTAAAGCAATTCTGCAAGTTTGATTTAAACTTTCTACGTTTCGATAATAATATGGATCCTTTTCAAGAAAGAATTTCAGTATTAATGTACTGAAACAACGAATTTAAATACAGAATTCAAAATACAGTAATAAATTACCAACCTGTTTTATAAAAAAAAATTTATTTTTTATTTTTATACCAATTTCTTTTAAGAAACCTCTTGTCAGTTTAACTTGCCGTTGATAAAAAGAAGTTGAACGATGAAAAGTGAATGCAAGTATATAAATGTTACTTTAAAATTAATGCTGATAGAGTACGTAACAAACCGGGAAGAATTTTTTTCCAGCTTCGAATAGGTTGCCGGGTCTGTGTCGGTATGGATCCTGCGGAGCGCAAAACAAGAAACGAAAGCGAAATCCGGTCGATCGGACACCCGGAAAATTACGTTCGAGGGAAATTACGCTTTTAAAGGGAAAACCGAGGGTCGAAGGGGGCCGGAGGGAGACATGGAGGAGGTCGATCGACGCGAAAAGGAAACCGGAAGAAAGAGGGAGCAACGGATGGTAACGAAGTGACGCGAGTACTTCGTGCATTTCGATTTCCTTTTGAGCCGTCGCTCGAGAGCTGTTTGCAGCTACGCGCACGTACGCCGTGCTTTTGTCGTTCTGACGTTTTATTACAGCCCCCGTGTCCCTTTCTCCGGCTCTGGGATCCTCCGTTTTCGTCTCGTTCTTCGTCCCTTACCCACCCCTGTCCCTCGTCCTCCTCCGAGCTTAATATTTCCGGGACACGCCGGGGGAGGGCGAAAGGCGAATGAAATTCTCATAAACTTTCATTGGATCGAATAAACGCTTTTTAACGCGGAGGAAATACGAGCGGGAAGTCAATGGGTTGGGTAAAGAGGCGTTTCAATATTATTAGGAGCTGCGTGACGTAGGGGTGACCTAGCAGAGACAGCCAAGAACAGAAGTGGTGGCTTTCGGAAATAATCGCGGGGGAATGAATCAAAGAAAGGGCCTTCCATTGTGATCCGAGCCGAAATGAGAGGAAGACAATTCCATCTTGGAAAAAAGGGGTCCTAGCGGAACCGAGAATAGCGGTTGGAATTAGATTAGTTACGTGCATGATCGAACCAGCGATAGAAAATTATTTGTTAATTCTTCGGTAGATTGGTTAAGGTTTTCCTCCACTATGAAAACATTTTTAATAGCAAACGTGGTCTCGAACCTAATGATTCAAATCCGAATCGAAAACATTTGGGTAATTCCTACAAAACAGCTATTTTTTTTATTTCTTACATTACATTAATTTTCATAATTAAATTACATAACTAAAATTACCTATATAAAAAATAGCTATATAGTGTGTAGAGTTTCATTGAACCTGTGCGCCGATCAAATCATTCCAGTTATTGGTAAGTAGATTTGGCCTGCAGCCCGGATTGTTGAGGGACCAGTTACTCCAAGTAACAGCTGATGATTAATGGATGGAGGATTACCGATATAGTGGAAAATGTTTTTGTAGCTCGTTAAAAGGAAGAAGAATGTTTATGGACACAGAAATAATTATAATACTGTCGCTTCGATACTCTACAGAATCAACCGTTCCATTTGTTTGACCAGCAAGTAGAATAGCTCAATGTCTTCCAATTTTTCTTCGGCTTTGTAAGAGGAATGAAACTGTTCACGGATAAACATAAACATTGGATGTCTGCTTGTCGAAGCTCGGGAGAGTCCACAAATCGATTTCCTCGAGCAGAAAGTAGAATAAATCAAGTTTGCGCAGACCGCATCGAATAGACTACAGAACATTTTTTCTTTCCAGAACATTTATAACTGTTTTGATTTTTTTTTGATTATATGATAATACCTATTGATTGTAACAGTATCATTTTATTTGTTCTTTTTTTCTTTGTCTTTGTGCGCATGTCCCTTCTTTCTTATTGGATAAGTAGTATTGTATCTTTCTTTGTTTTCTTTTCTTTGTAAATACTTATATAAAAAGGGCTTCTCCGTCTATAATAAATAATAATAATAATAAATAAATGCTAAGCTTGTTCTTAGATGGACAAATATATCAAAGTACGCTATCTATTATTAATATAAATGATACAAACACAACATTTTCCCTGTATCGTCCACATGTATTTGATCGTCGAACAATCGAGCGAAAAATCGTTTCGCATAATTGGGAAGAATATGCAGCGAGCATCGTTGACCTTTCGAACGCATAGGGCGAGCGAAACGAAACAGGGTGGCCCATTGAAAATCGTGTCGAAGGTTATTCCATAACGGAAAATTGAAATCAGAGGGCATCGCCGGTTCAGAGAAGTTCGGGCCTCGAACATCATGCGGAGCCAATTCCGGTTTAATTAAGTGAGATCCGATCGGGCGGAAAATGCGGCCGTTCCGCGGAAATAAATAGTGATCGCGAGGCGGCGACGAGACCCGTGCGTAGAACGGGCTGATTCCGCTAATCGAATCCCTCCAGATCTCCGCACGGTTTCTGGGGCAGCAGCCAGCGTTGTAACCCGCAGCATTATATTCCGAAATACCTGTTGCGGTGGCGTAGAGACGATCCGCGCGCGACTATAAAATCCAATGATCGCCGGCCGTTCATCCGTGTAAGTAGGTTTCGTAATCGGATAATTGAAAGCTGCCCTTTCCGGTCCAAAACGGGCTTGTGTTTCCACCGCTTGGACCACGAACGCGGTTTCGACGTCGCGTTCCCGGCGAACGCGCCGATGAAAACGCCGTGCCGTCGCGCGTCCCATGTAGAAATCAATTACCATCGGTAATACTTGGTAACGTCCCGGTAATGGCCGATTCAAACGGCTCGGTGCGTCGGCCACCAGTTGGACCGCCGATAATTTCGTTAGTTTTTCGCCTGTGGAACCACGACCGCCAGGAATTCAACCATTCTACGTGACTACCTTCATAAATTAAGTATCGCCGACTCTGCATTACATTCGATCTACTTGACATTGTTCCGCGATTTCGACGATCACTTCGAACGTTTCGTTGTTCCACTTAATTCTCCTAGGAAGTCGATCCGAGAGTGTCTTATTTCGTTTACAATCGCGATAAAGAATTTTCTGTTACCTCTACGTTGTTTGTCTTCTACAACATTGAGTTGTTCTACTTGCAATATATTAAAAAATGTAGTGGACGTATTCACATATGTTGTCAAGGACAACATTCTAAACAACTTTTATCCTTACAACTACTCAGTGCTCGGTCTTAGTTCTCGAGATAATTGCAAAAAACTTTATTGAATACTGCATTGAATTTCACGTATTCGCGCACGCTACGTGACAACATAAGGCTGCCATAGTTTCTGCCATTAGATCATTTAAATACTGAATAAAATTCTCATTTTGAGGTAGATATTTTACAAATTGGAATATGTTATAGATTTCGATATTTTGAACCTAACCTAACCTAACCACACCTCACTCTGTTCGAATGATCTTTGCATTATAGTCGTCATACAGAATTTGAAATAGTAATGGAAAAATAATACGAAATACCAGGAGTAGTCTTTCCAAATTGAAAGCTTACCCTATATATGTATCCTACAATGATAATGAAAATTCAATTTAGTACTAGCAATAGTTTTTTGCAATTATCTCGAAAACTAAAACCGATCACCGGGTACTTGTAATGACAAAAGTTGTTCAGAATGTTGTCTTCGACAACATATGTCAAGGTCATCGGAGCTGCTTCCCCTAAACGTAAGGTTCACCCAAACGTGTCCCTATAAATTCTCCTCAGACGTCTGATTCGTGATGTACACCACGAGAATCCCCCAACAAAAGTCTCTTTCGAACAATATTAAAATGTTCCGTCGACCGGTGGCCACCGTAAAATTGCCAGCATCGAATTGGAAAGGTTAAAGACATTTTGATAACTTTCCCGGATAAATCCCCATAATTATAGGGCTCGATGAGGCGCAAGGACATAGATTCCGGAGAACAAAGATACCAGTGTAATCGTATTCCGCTCGTCGAAGACAGGGTGGCTCGACGGTGTCGGCGACGTAGCCGGGGAAAGGGGGTTTGGTGGAAGTACTTATTGAAAAGTTGACAATTTACGAGGCAAGTTCGCGCGGCTCGAGGAGGTGTTTCCGGGAGAACCATAAATCGAGCCGCTATAGCCTGTGAATAATTCGATGGGCTCGCGTGGTGCGCCTCGGCGTGGAAAGCGAGAAGGGGTACACGGTATTCAATAAATTGGGGATTTCCAGGGGCATAGACTGGTCGAATGTATAAAAATGTTCGGAATATATATATCGAGAGGGGCGAGTGTTCGCGCGAGAAGTTTACCGATGATTCCGTCGAGTTACGCCGCTGAATCGGAATGGAAATCGTCCTGGGAACTCGCGGCAAGTTCCCGGCGAGATATTTGCCTTCAATTGCTCGTGACTAATTCGAAAATTAAAGACTGTTCACCCTCTTGGTCGAATTCTCTGTACCCGGGTCCCGAAAGAACCGAAGCAAATGAGCGAAGCGAAAAAAGGAAAACACTGCGAGCAAAGAGCGAGCGAGAGGGTGAAAGGGGAGGGAAAAAGAGTGAGAGCGTAAACTCGTGAAACATTTCCGCGACTCGAGGAACTTCGCCGGCTTTGAATTATCCTCTGTCGAAGCACAAAGTGCATTCGTTAGGTCCTTGACTGGAGGCGAACAGGCCACGGTTCGCTGCGCCACGGCAGAAACCGTCTTAAACGTTCGAAATCACCCCGTTTCCACCCCCGGCTTTTCGGTTGCCCGTTCTCCTGCCGTGCGAGAACTTCAAGCCCCGGCTTCGGGGGTCAAATGTTTGCCAACGAGCCGGGGTGTTTAACACAATGACTCCAGTCGGCCTGGACAAACAGCCACTCGGCCTTCAGCTCCTTTTAAAGGTTCGTAAATACGCCCGGGGCCTGGCCCGCGCTCACGCGCAAACCCACCCCCTACCCCTCGAGGATCCAGATACGAAAATAGCCAAGAACGAGAAACGCTTTTCGAGGTCGGCCACTGTTTGCCGTGACTTCTCTGATAACTCAGTCAAGAATGAAATCTCAGACTCGAGCCCGGATAACTGGCAATTGTATCATCCACGATTAAAACTTATTCGGATGCTCATCTGCGAGAGCCACGGCTCGCCTAACACATTTGGAAAACGTTCTACTTGTGATTGGTCTTCATATTTCCACTTTAAACATTTTTCTCATGGTGGATCTACCCTGCATTTCAAGAATGAAGCTTCCTCTTTACAACCCCTTAACCCATCCTGCCTAGTATACAGAGTTAATTCATGTAAGTCTTCCAGCAATGTTTCGTGCAAGAAAAATGGCAAACAATCATCACGATTTGTTTCGGATAGTTGAGAAAATATTTTCGTGGCTTGAGACCGGAGTAATTATTCCCAGTAGAAGTCCTTAAAAATTAATTGTTCTTATCTGTCGTTACTTGACCTAATTCGATTAAAGAAGAAATAACTTTCGATAGAAATGAGGTAGAGCGATGAATATTTTTTAAAATGAAAGCTGAATCTTTGGACAATATGGGCAAAATAGGGAGATTACGGTACGAACGAATTTAACCTTGAGAAAATTCGTTAAACTTGCACAATTTTAAGAAAAAATCGTTTCTACGTTACCACAAATAGAAAAATATATTTTTTTAACATACTATGTATCATTTCCCGTAGATTTTATCACGCTGCTTTCAAACCTGGTCTTAAAATTTGTCTACGACCTCTGTTTTTTTTTTCAAAAAATCGATTTTTGTGACAAGAAGCTAATAAAATCATGTTTTCGTTGAAATGATTGTATTACATTAATTTGAACGTCGAAATCGCGGAGAGGAAGAAATTTTCCAGTGTTTCGTTTCGTTTTTCTTGGGGAGGGACTTGGCTCCCTGGCTTCCCCCCAGAATGCGCCACTGCGAGACGCGCAAGATATTCTAAAACAACGCGGGGAAGTTGCGGAACGCGTTTTCAGGCGTACAAACAACAAATCAAAGGGTGAATTATTAAACGAGGCGCGAGCAACGTCAACTGGTAAATAAATTTCTTGGTGGCAGGGAGCGAAAGAGAGCAAGACGCTAGAGAAAGATGTATGTACAGAGAAACGCATAACTCGACGTCAGACGGGCAACGGGTAGCGAGAGATACATTTCTCGAGCGTGAAGCTCGCCTTTGTGCCAGAAGAATGCCGACGGTAGTATTCGTTCCGTTTCCCGGGACGTGGACGGGACTTTTGAAATTTCTGCCGGCGATTGCAATACGGTGCGCGAATTTCTAGCGCTCGCGGACAGCGACTGTCGAGATATGGGCGCGAGGGCGGTGTGTATCGCGGGATCCTTTGAATCCGTGGGCGGCGTGCCGGGGAATCCTTGACACTTTTCTATTCGTGCCAGCGCGCCGCTGATGCTATTTTCAATTTAAACGTAAGAAAAGCGTCGGGCGAAATTGAAGGATCTCCGACTGCCTGCGAGCATGGACAGGAAGGAGGAACGCTTCCGAAAGGAGGCTTCTTAAAACGCTCGACGAGCCAGCTCGAACCGTTCGCAACACCAGCGACGATTTAATGCGATTGGTTGTTGCCCCGACTGTACACGGTGTGCACCACTCACGAGACTCCGTTCCACCATAATTTCTTCTTATTTATATTTATTTTTATATCAATATTTATATTTATTATAATAATAAATTTATATATTATAATTTATATTTATTATATATATAATATATATACAATAATTTGTATTTATTATAATAATATATTTATATTAATCTTATTTATTAATATAAGATATATTTGATAATTATATAGAAAAATTTTAATATGTTATGCAGCAACGATTTTTTCTTGAAATTGTGCAAGTTTAACAAATTTTCTCAAGGTTAAATTCGTTCGTACCGTAATTTCCCTATTTTGCCCATATTCTCCAAAGATTCAGCTTTCATTAAAAAAATATTCATCGCTCTACCTCATTTCTATCGAAAATTATTTCTTTTTGAATCGAGTTAAGTAACGACAGATAAGAATAATTTTTAAGGACTTCTCCTGGGAATAATTACACCGGTTTACGCGGGACCGTTTCCACTGGCACGATGTCAAGCCACGAAAATATTTTCTCAACTATCCGAAACAAATCGTGACGATTACGATGATTAGACTCGATTCCGGAGGAAACTTGGCCGCGGATAATTAGCCGTCTCAGGCTCGAATAAGGAAGGGATAAAAGTTCCCGGTTGTAAGAATTTCCGCAGCGTGGATAATCGAATGGCGGCCGAATGAAACGGCGAAGAAGCTTTAAACGGAAGCGGGGCTCCGTCGGATCTTCTAATATCGAGTAGACACGTCCGTTGGACGTCGTATAGTCGCCGGTAGAAGCGAGCACGGTCCTTTTGCTTCCGTTTCTTGAATACAGAATTCGCTTCGAGCTTTTTCTGTTTCCCCGGCGACGATAATTGACTCGGAATTATGATCGCGTTACGGGACACTGCGAAATTAGAAACGATTAGCGGCGTGCTGCTTGCTCTCCGTGTTTGATTACTTTCGAATGATTCGACGAATATAATTATTGTAGCCAATTATGCAGCTTGGACAAAAATTCATGTTTTCACTGAGACAGGTTGAAGACATTGCGAAAATCTTTTTTTTTGTCGGACATCGGAAGTCAGTGATTTATGAATCATGTTGGAACGTCTCGATGTAGAAATTCTTCTCAGCGCAAGCAACAATGAATGTTAAGAGTCCCGGATCTCGCCGAACAGTTAGAACCACGAAGATAAAGCGCCACTCAAACGACTCTTCATTTCCATGTCGGAGATCGCGTAAATCCGGACCGGAGAGATACACGCGAGAATATTACGTCCGTAAAATCTCGTTCGGTCGGGAAAACGTAAAGAAACAGGAGAAAAAAAAGTGAAGGAGCCACGGGGAAAAGTGAAGAGAGTCTTCGCTCTCCGCGCTGCCTCGTAACGCCCAGCTTTACGTATCTGGCCCGCGAGATTGTTCCCTTAAATTCGCGGAATTCAGAAATCCATAAATTCCTCTCGTTATTAAGTCTGTCGGCAAGCTTGCGTCGGACGAGCGATCCACGAGCTGAAAAATCCCTAAAATCGGTAACGTTGGTCGCGAAATATACTGTACGTTTCACTTGAAACGGGTCACATGATCCTCTTCCGCAACTATGATAGCGCGAGGTATTTTAATTCTTTTGTAAGATGAATTCCATTGAAAAGCAGACCTCGTTTTTATATCATCATTTTTCTTGCTGAAACGTGTAGAATTAATTTAATATGAAAAGTAAAGTTTTTCATTTTTCAATCTCGAATCTCCATTGTAATCGAAATTAATTCGCGGAATATAATTGTCCCAATTTACGTTTTCTAGCTGGAAAGTGTAGAATTAATTTAATATGAAAAATAAAGCTTTTTATTTTTCATATTAATTCGTAAAATATGATTGTCCCAATTTACTGAGTACTGTGATAATATTTTTACGCTTATCGTAGGCTTGTAATAGCAGAGAATTATGGACAATAAAAAAACAAATGCAAAGGGAAATTACGTTGGGAAAATGAAGATCGTGTAACAATGAACAGAGTGTATCAATTTACAATGGCGAACGTGTCACCAGCATAACGAAGCAGACCGGACAAACATCGACAAGTGGAACTGGTCAGACTATAGTCAGCCGCACGGAATAACTCCGTAGAATACGAAACACAGTGGTGGCAATAGCCGGCAATCAATCGAAAGTGGGTTAGGTGTGGGTCAGCTGCCATCAAGAAGACTATTGTGATCGGGCAAGTAGAATAAGTACGTAGTCAGACACGATCAACGTAGAATCAAATATTGAAAGCACGTTTCCAGTGCTCTCGGGGATATTAACTTACGTTCGCGAGCATGTGTGGAACGTCACAGAAGGAGAAAGAAACGAGTGGAAGAGGTCAGTCTATAGTCGAACAAGAAAAATGACTGTATCGACGGAGAAACGTAGTATCGAAGTGGAACTGGGTTAGGTCGAGGCCCGTAAAGAGGTCCATTGTAACTGGTCAAGTAGAATAGAACCGTGTATATAGTCGGACGTACTCGCGAGAATTCTACCTCTTCGACAGAAAACATCGTCGATAGAGTTTTCCGCTCGTACGTCTGGAACTTCTTCCAAGTACTTGAGAAATAAAAATGTTCTTTCGAAGTGATGCTCGGTCATCGTTTAAATTGATACAATACCTCATGCAGTACTTCAATGTTCAGTATGTATTGAATAATGGTGTAGCAATTTTAGTGTTAAGGGTTAATTGCATTTAAATTGACATAATACTTCATGCAATACTTGAATGTTCAGTATGTATTGAATAATTGTGTGGTAATTTTAGTGCTAAGGGTTGATTGCATTTAAATTGATATAATACCTCATGCAATACTTGAATGTTCAGTATGTATTGAATAATTGTGTGGTAATTTTAGTGCTAAGGGTTGATTGCATTTAAATTGATATAATACCTCATGCAATACTTTAATGTTTAGTATGTATTGAATAGTGGTGTGTCAATTTTAGTCGTAAGGGTTGATTGCATTTAAATTGATATAATACCTCATGCAATACTTTAATGTTCAGTATGTATTGAATAGTGGTGTGTCAATTTTAGTGCTTAGGGTTGATTGCATTTAAATTGATATAATACCTTATGCAATACTTGAATGCTCAGTATGTATTGAATAGTGGTGTGTCAATTTTAGTGCTAAGGATTGATTGCATTTAAATTGATATAATACCTTATGCAATACTTGAATGCTCAGTATGTATTGAATAGTGGTGTGTCAATTTTAGTGCTAAGGATTGATTGCATTTAAATTGATATAATACCTCGTGCAATACTTCAATGTTCAGTATGTATTAAATAATTGTGTAGCAATTTTAGTGTTAAGGGTTAATTGCATTTAAAATGATATAATACCTCATGCAATACTTCAATGTTCAGTATGTATTAAATAATAATGTAGCTATTTTAGTGCTAAGGGTTAATTGCATTAGAAAATGTTTCAAAAGTCCCATTGAGTAAGGAACATTGGTTACATTGAATTGGTTTATGCAGAGGCTAGTGACTGATTTGAAGGGGTTTAAGGGGGTTGGTGCTAGCCCGTTGAATGTCTTCACGGTTTATAAACGGGGCGGAAGAAAAAGTTCCGGTTGCGGGTTCCGCGAAATTATTCCCCGGTGCTGGTTCGCGGAATTTAAGAGTGTCCGCCGCGGCTGCGAAAACTTCCGCAGTCTGCAGGGACGGGACCGTCGCGACCTAATAAAACAAAGCGGCGGTGTAATAAGATTAGGAGCAGCACGATGCGAGGCGAGGGGATTCTCCTGGCAGAAATAGCTGCTTGGTCCTGGCTCGCTGCGCGCCCGTTTTAAAAAAGTCCGCGAGCCGGTTAACGTCGCGTCGGTTAGCTCGCGTTTTTTCCAATTTCATTAGGGCTTTAAAAGCTGGGAACCTCGGCCAAGTCTCGAAAGCAATTACCAATCTCCGCGACGTCGCCGCAACTTTTCGTTAAACGGAACTCACTCGTTCCCTGCGAATCTAAACCAAACAAGATCCAGAATGTCCACGTCAGGTTCTAATCAGTATCGTGATTGTCACTTCCATTCGATCGTTCACGATGTATTCAACAAGTGTGCGAATTAATTCGTCGTCTTTGCGGGCAATCAACTGTAGCTTTTTTTAAACTAGAATTCGTTATAATATTATTTGTAACGAAGTTCACTAATCAGCGATTTTCTTTTAATTGTTCTGTGTTTAACAAATATGAAAAGAGGAACATGTTCTGCTGCTTTTTGCAACGAAAATCCTGGCGCGGATAAATGTTTTACCTCTGCATCATTTTCTGCATATTCAAATGGACCTTTTCAAGAAGTAAAATATGTCCCTCATTTAAAATCTGTCTCGTATAAAATATTTTTCTATTTAAAAGAACGTCAAAGCACGAGCGTTAACGTCATTTTTGGAATTGCATAACATATGAATTTAAATAGACAGTACTTAAAGATATCCTGAAAAATTTCTGTGACACAAAATGTTCCATATTTAAATTATACTCCTCAGACCAAAGATTAAGATATAATTACTCCTATTAAAAAGACAGTAAAGATATCATCGAAATTTGTGTGTGTGAGATTTTACAAGAGAATCAAGATCATCGACGCGTTCTATATACAGGTTTCTGAACGAAATGATCGTTTCAGCGAGGGTAAGAGCGTGCCGACCGAAGGAAACGCGATTTTACGGAACCGCCTCGTTCGAGAGTTGCGTTACGGAATCGTTAAATAAACGTAACCGTTTGCACGCGAGCCTCGACAGGCGACACGACCGAGCCGAGGATAATCAGCCGGCGAAATCGCGTTTAAATTATTCAGAAAGGACGAGGATGGAGCAAGCCTAGAGGGTGGCTTAATATGCGCGGCACGCCGCGTAATCGTCCCGCGGCCTTTTTTCCCTACAGTTTAACTACGACGCAAGTGTTTTCCACGGATTCCCGGGACCGGAACTTTGCCAAAAGTTCGCGGATCCTTTTCACTCGGCGCGAGGTTAATGGACCTCTCGGTCCATACAAAGCAGACGGATCAACGAGCCACGACGAGTGATTACGTTTGTCGAGAACAAACAGACGATTTACACTTGGCAGTATAAAAGGCTGACGAAAAACACTTTTCGAAAGATACAGACATGAAAGACATGATAGAGTAAATACGATAAAATGAGTGGTAGTTACGTTTTATAGAAATTCATTTTAATTAAGACTTTGAGTAAAGACTTGGTTCAAAAAAGGATTCATGTTCCCTCTCTAAATTCAGTGATCATATCTTGAACATGATAGAGTAAATCCAATAAAATGAGTGGTAATTACATTTCATAAAAATTCGTTTTAATTTAGACTTTGGGTAAAGACTCGTTTCAAGAAAGTATTCTCTCGTTCTTTTTCTAAATTCAGTAGTAATATCCTGCACATGTCAGACACGATACAGTACTTTCCAATAAAGTAAGTGGTAATTAGATTTCATAAAAATTCATTTCAATTCAGACTTTGCATAAAGACTCGTATCAAGAAAGTATTCTCTCGTTCTTTTTCTAAATTCAGTGGTAATATCCTGTACATGTCAGACATGATACAGTACTTTCCAATAAAGTAAGTAGTAATTAGATTTCATAAAAATTCATTTAAATTCAGACTTTGCATAAAGACTCTTACCAAGAGAGTATTTTCTGGTTCTTTTTCTAAATTCAGTGGTAATATCCTGTACATGTCAGACATGATACAGTACTTTCCAATAAAGTAAGTGGTAATTAGATTTCATAAAAATTCATTTTAAATTCAGACATTGCATAAAGTTTCGTATCAAGAAAGTATTCTAGTTCCTTTTCTAAATTCAAAGATAATATTCTGCACACGAATAAATAATGTTAGAAAATGATTGTATCCAAATGTGCTGGATCACTTTCCAGTACAATGAATCCCAGTGACATTTTACAAAAACTTATTTTCGCAATTGTGTTTATTTTGATCTTTAAGAGAGGCAACGTTCTAGCTAGCCCAGCATTAACTCCGCAACAATTTACTACATCTTTCCGAAACTCCGTAGAATAGTACACACGATCCATAGCGGGCAATGGACGGAAGGCAGCAACCGATTCGTCCCGTCGACAGTGACAACGAGTCGGTATTAGGGGAGCCGCGTAACACGCCGGAAGACACGTCGCGGAAGTTATCGGGTCTGTTCGCGAAGGGTATAGTCGGGACTTGATCCGTGTGCCGTGTACACGTTTCCAGATGCTGTTTGTAATTGTACGAACGAGCGAAGAAAGCCGACGGTTCTGCTCGAGAGCCGCAGCGTCGCGAGGACGATCTGCTGTTCCCAAAGGACGAAGGCAACGGAGAGACTCGGAAGGAGCGGGACGGAGAGAGAGGGAGTCAGAGAGGTAAAACGAGTCCCTTCAAAAACAATCGAGCGGAACGACACAAGTTAGATTGCAACAAGCGGCGTTGACGTTACGGAAATTGAAGGCATGCGTGCCGCTCTTCGAGACGGGAATTGCGCGCCTCGAGAGAGGAGCTCTCTGGCCCTGCTCGACCGAATAATCGACGTTCCGTGTTCCACAAGCAAGGATAGGAGGGCAAGTGGAAACAGGCCGACTCCGCGGTGAAATGGAAACAGCTGTTCGCCGCGAGGATTTACCGTTGAAAATCGCCGGAGAAGCGGGAAGGAAGTTCGTAACGTTGCATCCCGGAGAGCGAAGACGATCCCGAACATTGAATCGCTGAATTTCGCGTCCCTTATTTACCGAATCTACCTGGCAGTTTCGAGGAAAAAGATACGTGTAGCTCGACGAGAATTGGTTGATACGTTCTGGGGAGTTTCCGGTTTTACGGGGTAGGTTCAATGGAGGGATTGTACCCCTGACGGAATTTCTGAGGTTGAAATTGGGGATGTGATTGACGGAGATTTTATTTCGAGGTGTATTGGAAATCGCAGGAGCCATCTCCAAGAGACAGTTTACTAGAGTTTAACCGAGAGACAGCAAGTAGAACAAGTCCACCATTGGTCAGCCACTCGGAACAAAAAGAATCCTGGAAGTTAGCCCTCCACTTGGTTATTTTAATAATTTCATCAGTTGTGCTGAACTGTGTTCTATTGTGCTCGAATATAATATAATATATACTACGACTATAATATAAAAAATAAGATGAAAAATTGAGAAAAATGATTCTTGAGTAGCCCCTCACTTTTCATTTTTTTCAATTTTCTCAATTGTGCTAAGATTGTGCTAAAGTATTGCCTAAAAAAATAATAATAAATAAAGTAGTAATAGTGAATAATCGTTTTGATCATCTAATTAACGTTTAAGTAAGTAACAATGAATTCGAATTTTTCATCTTATTCTTTATATTATAGTTGTATTCGAGCACACTATATCACAAACATAGCACAATTCAGCACAACTGATAAAATTATATAATGCAATAAGTGAGGGATTAACCTCTACGAGGCGAACAACAAAAGGAAGAAACACTGAGGCTGATAAAAAACAAATACCGTGGGAACAACAATCCAGAATTACTCGATAATCGAAGAACAGCAAAGCAAGTAGAACAAGCCGATATCTGGTCAGCCAAAGGATGGAAACCAGTATCTACGATCTGCGGTTCCGAGGGCGGGGGATTACGCGGCAGAGCGCCATAAACAATCAACGCCGTTCGAAAGTCAATAACAATAACAATAACAGAAGCGGATAGCCGCGCGCGTTGCCCCGTTCATCGAATTCAAATTATCGAACATTTTTCCTGAATTCCAGAGGGCTGATGCAAATAAATAGGCGGTCGGAGGGTTATCGATTATCCCTTATCTTCGGCGAGCCCGCACGAAAGTTTTCCCCTCGTTATTTCGATAAAAGCGTTCGATGAGTTTTTAACAATTCGGAATATGCGTCGGGGGTTCGCGTGAGCGCGCTAACAGCCGGTCCAGAATCGCCGGGATAGTTTGGTCCTAAAACTTTTCTCAGGCCGGGGTGGGGGGAGGCTTTCTAAACCCCTAGGGGCTTCGACGATCCCAAAAATTCATTCCTCGATTTCCAACAGCCCGTATCGAACTTTTCAACGGCGTCCTTTCTCGTCTCTATTAGCACGTCAAAGGGACAATACTGCCGCTTAGTATACCTCGGACCACTGTCAACTGTTCTGTTTGCCCGATCCGAGCGAAAGTTGACGGCCGAGCGAAACTCTGCCTTTTGTCTCCGCGATTTAATTTACCTGGGCATGAAACGATGATATACAGAGGATCGGTTTGATCGAACTTGCGGTGCGATGAAAGAGGCTTCTGTAGGCTTCGAAGTAGGTGGTTCGATGAGAAGGCAGACTTTATTGTTGGTACCGACAATGGTTCCTGTTAACGGTGATGCATTCTTCTTTGTGCCAGACTAAAAAGGATAATGTTCTTGCTCGTGAGAATCGTTAAATCCTATGATGTTCATAGAAAAATGTCTCCTTGGCTTCTGCCCGTCTATAATAAATAATAATAATGTTCATAGAAAAATGTTTCCTTGGCGTTCTCCTTGGCCCGTCTATAATAAATAATAATAATAATGTTTATAGAAGAATGTGTCCTTGGCATTCTCCAAAAAGGAAGGTTTTAACAATCAGTTAAAGAAGCTTTTGATACCCCCAAGGATTTTAATGGACGAAGCCATGAAATCGCGAAATCCTATTCCATCGAAAAGCCTGTGGATTGTTCCAGGCTGTTTCTTCAGGGTTTCGGTCGACGATCTTTATTGTCTCGTTAGGTTTTCCTGACGCGTACTCATCGATATCCGGGTTCCCGATTGAGCGAAGCCGCCACGAATCCACCAATTAATCTCGCTTAATAAGACAATAATAGGTTTATCGACGATTGGGACCCGATCGTTTCGAGAGAGGGGATTCGTGGAATCTTTGACGGCCAGAGGGATGACGTCGAAGACGACGAAGAAGACGTCGAGACGACGGAGGAGAACGTCGAAGGGGGTCGTGCCAGGGGTACCGGAGAGACGACGGAGTAATTAATTTTACGCTATTGCCTGCTGGCAAAGAGGAGTTTTACGGGACGGCGGCGCGGCGCCGCCGGGATTAACTAAACGAGGTTTGCGGAGACGACGATCGTTGAAATAAAGCTCGAGATTAGACTTTTCAAGAGTTCGAAACCCCGCCGAGTGGTTTTTCGGGTGAGACGAGAAAAAGGGATCTATTATCATAAGGAAACGTTCCCTTAATATAATTCCCCGACGATAACACTTTGTAATTGAATCTGAGGAAACTTCTTGACGACATTAATTTCACTGCTGTCACGTCGCCTGGCCGCTACGGCGACTATCCCTCTACCTCGCTCTCGCAGCTAATTCCGTTTCGTCCTTTTATTCCGGCCGATCCCTTAATAGGCTTCGAATCAATTTAATTGACCGTTCAAGCTGACGTAAACTTTCGACGAGACTCGCGCCAACCCCTCACCCTCCTTGCGAAATATGATGGAGGAAGTCTCTGTTTCGAGACTGTGCAACCTTGTTGTCTCGGAGTTTCATTTTAAATAATTCTTACGATGATGGACGGTGTCTCTGAAATCATATGTCACGACCACCATAGCGTAATTCCACACCTCATGATCGGTGAAGATCTGTTAAAAAAGCTTCCCGCAAAATTCTCTTTGACTGACTTTTTTTAAGGTTTTCAAGGTCAAATTTTTTGTGATCGTGTTCTACTCATTCAGAGGATAAAAAGTGTCAAAGGAACCACAGGTCGGAACTCAAACACTTTTTATCCTCTCGACGAGTAGGACACGATGCAATCATAAAAAAGTTTGACCTTAAAAACCTTTAAAAAGTCAGTCAAGGACAATTTCGAGGACATATAATTTTTATTTAGTTTATTGAAGTTTATTGAAGTTTGAATTTCGATTGAATTAATCTGTGGTTCTAATTTGATCGCTCTTTGCACATTCGTTCGGATAAAAATTAATATTATTTAGTAAAATTGGTACTAATTTAGATGAATGGTTCGGCAGGTTCGACCAGGTGAATACCGAAGACGAACACCTAATTAGGTGGATGGACGGGTCCGTAACTCTCGAAACAAGGATCCGGCGGCGGTAATCTTGGCCTAAGTTCCGATCAAAGCGCCACAAAGCCGCGATTCATTTCGATTAACTGGTTCCCAGTGATCCTCTAGCCGGAGTTCCCTTAATTGGAAGTAATTTCGCCTCACTTTTATGGCAACAGAGAGGCTCCTATAATTAACGCGGCCCCGGGACTAATTAGAGGGATTATTTACGTTCAAAGATGAACGTACGGGGGTGGGGGGAAGGGGCAAAGCTCGACTTGCAAACGGCTCAGTAGAAACTCTCGAGAGTAGTCGGAGATCGATTCTTCTAGGACTTCTTTTTAACCTTCTGCTAGAATTGGTCCTCCGCTCTCTTTCGCCCTTTTCCCTTCGTCTTTGTCGACGATGAAAGTAGTTTCGGTCGGACACAAGTCAGACGTTCGGAGTTCTTTCGTTACGAGAAATTTATCATTGAAGTCCTTCGATAATTCCCCACTCGCGAACTCCATCGAATCGCGAAACTTCCGCCCAAGATTTAATAGAGCTTTCATCTTATTTCTAACTTGTCCCGAACTGCCGTTCGACTCGGCCCTCGATGGAACAGAAAAGTCAACTGGATGGCCGAAACGATAAATGGTGAACAAAATCTCATTAGCAAAAAATTGGTTCGTTTGTTCACTGTTTCTTAACATCATACTCGGTATTTTTTTATGATTGCATCGTATTCTACTCATATATAAAAATATTATAATATACACCCTGTACATTCGTAGCCAGAATTAGTAGGTAAGATACGAAATCAAAAAGAAACGTTAGATGAAGTTTGAATTTCAATTAAATTAATCGTTTCGATAAAAATTAGCATTATTTGGGAAAATTAGTACTTATATTATACTATTATTATAATTTTTTTTTACAATTGAAGAAATTGAATGCTTACGATTAAAGAAGAGTTCGTTTTCAAAGTTGACAGCTGTGGTCGTCGCATTTTACAGTCTCGAAAATATTTATCTAGCAACGGAAAATACGTCTTTCACTGTCTAATTGACTACGCAAAATAATTTCACCGGATGCTCGTCGGACGATCAAAGGATAACGGGCCTCGAGCGGAGGGCAAACACGGTTCTCGCAAAAATCTATATCGCTGATCTTCGAGAAAGACAAACACACAGACACACACAGAGAAGGGGTCACGACGGAATTTATACCGACAGTGTTCCGTCAAACGATACTCGATAACGCAGGCCGTTCCGGCGACAGTTTAAACGACGACGACACTCGACGTCCGAACCGTGTCCCCATCCAACGATCTAATCGTCCCGTTATCCAAACACACCGGGGCCAGATCGCATAATCCTTTCGCGGAAAACCCGGTGACACGAGCTCGACGGTTTTTATTATCCGCGGGCCGGATCGATCCTGGCCGGCTGCCGCTATCGAGCTGGCGAATTATTACGAGCCCGATGGAACCTCCTGATTCGCTCGGTGTTATACGAAACGACCGAGTCACGTTCACCTGACCCGCGAATTGTCAGGCAAAAGCCGGAGAGACGTTTTATCGCCGGGAATCGAGTGGACATTGTGCCCGGAATTAACTTGTGGCGTAAGTCGATCTTGCGCCTCGAAAACGATATTTTATTTCGAATCTGGAATTTTTGTTGCAATTCTTTCAGTTGGTGGGAACCTTTTTATACAGTAGTCTATATTTTTCATTGGACTACTCCGTAGAATTGCAAAGAATTTCAGCACGACTACCAAAAAATTGATGAACAGTTACAAGGAGAACAAAAGGGAACTATAAAGAAATCTTTAAGCGAGAGCAGACAGGAAAGAGTTAATAATTAGACGATTTTTATATTATTTAATAGAAAATGCGACTATGCATTGTACTATACGTTTAAATAAAATTGCAGATGAACTCGATAAAAGTGACTTTGAACATCATCAAGGGTAATATTTATTTTTATTTTTGTTTGATATTAATTTATTATAGCCCTTGCGGTAATTATTAAAGGAAAGGTCTGCGTAACACATCCTGAACAACTTTGTCCTTTTCCAATATACGGTGGTCGCTTTTAGTTTTTTAAATATTTGAGAAAAACTATCGCGAATACTGTATTGAATTTTTCGTATTCACGCATGCTCCGCGGCAACGTAGACTTTTGCAAATATCTCGAAAACTAAAAGCGACCCCCCTATATTGGAAAAGGAAAAAGTTGTTCAAAATGTCGAAATTTATAACATAGTAAAATTTCATCAAAATCGGAGCTCGCAGACCTTTTTCGTGAATTTATTGATCATTTACAAACTAACAATTTATACATTTCGAGAGTAATTGAATCTCAACGAACTGAATGATTGAACAATGAATAATGTCGAATAGATTGTGTCTAAACGGAAGACTCTAAATAACAAACTGAACGTGAAGCGTGAAAGATAATGCTACTAAACCACCACATAATAAATCATCAGACGTAACAGCCACTCTGACTGAACCTACTTTGACTAGCACCATAAAATCGCACAATTCCTCGTGTAACGACCAAATAATGTTCCTCTCGAAGGATCGCTCGATACAGAGAGAAAAAGAGAGGAAGAGAAGGTAAGGGACCGGTGAAATGAAATTACAGATTAAAATGAGCCTCTGGAAAGAGCCCCATAAATAATTCCACGATTAAGTGGCCGCGGAGGGGGTTGGTAGAGGGTGGCGAGGTAAACAGGGCCCCCGATCCGGATGCAAAATTCCTCATTAAGTCGCCGCAGCCCCCGTCGCATTTTCCCCGGCCAATATAGCGGGCGCGACCATAAATAATTAATGCGTCCCTTCGCAATGAAGTCCGCCCCCGAAGATGGCCGTGTCCGTTCCCGGAAAAGAGTGTACCCAGCACGAGAGCCGAAGAAACCGAGAGAAAAAGAATCAGAAGAGAAAAATGGAACGAACACAGGAAAAATTGTTTCTTCTCGTTTCGACGAGAAAAAAAGGGTTAGCGGTGAAGTATGGGAGTTGGAAGCAGGGGATGCTAAAACATGGGAGTTGAAAGTAGGGGAAGTTGAAGCTTCAGGGTTGAAGCTCGGGGGTTGAAACCACTGAAATATGATGCGCGGGGGTTGAAAGCACGGGAAATTGAAACACGGGGTATTGGAGGGTGGAAGTTTAAAGCGTTTGAAGCACGAGAGCCGAAGAAACTGAGAGGAAAAGAATCAAAAGAAAGAGAAGAATGGAACAAACACAGGAAAAATTGTTTCTTCTCGTTTCAACGGAAAAAAGGGGTAGCGTTGAAGTATGGGAGTTGGACACAGGGGATGTTGAAGCATGGGAGTTGAAAGTAGGGGAAGTTGAAGCTTCGGGGTTGAAAGAACGGGAAATTGAAGCACGATTGGTTGAAGCTCGGGGGTTGAAGGCATTAAAATATGGACCACAGGAGTTGAAAGCACGGGAAATTGAAGCACGGGTTGTTGGAGGGTGGAAGTTTAAAGCACGGAGGTTTGAAAAACGAGGGTTTGAAGCACGAGAGGTTGAAGCGCGGTGGTGAGGGTGGAAAAGAGAGGGTGGAAATAATAGAAGTCGAAAAATAGAGGACACGGGTGAACAAATAGATGGTCGAGAAGCTGGTGGACGATAGACGGAATTAGAGGTTGCTGAGGGGGTTGAAATTAGGGTGTAAAAGAGGAGCGACGACCGGATGGGGCGAGAACGAAACAACAGAGCGGGGGTTCGGGGTGACGGAGAGGGACAATGGAAACAGGGCGAGGACAACGGGACAGGGAGAAGGGGAGGAGAAGGTGTTGGGGGTGGAAAACAGCAAAAATTTGCATCACAATCGCGGATAGAAATAATTACGCGAGAAACGCGCGCGCGAAAGGGGTGGAGGATGCAAATGTGGATGGTCGAGTGGGGTCACGTGGGCGGTTTGGAGGGGGGTGCTAGGGTGATATTGGAGAGGTGAGGGAATGGACTATGGAGAGGGGTGTTTGAGGGGTGGGAGGGTGTACGAGGACCAGCGGAAACGCGGCTAGAAATGCAGATACGAGAATACGCCGGAGGTTTCGTTCGTGCTCGGAAAAAAGCGGGTCGGACGCTGTTTGAAAAGAAGGGGACGGGGTTGCACGAGGGTGGTTGAAGGACAGAAACAATGGTCGAGGTGCATCGGGAAGAGACAGAGGAACCGGAACTCTCGGCTGTTTACGCCGCTGCATGAAAGTAAAAACGCGGAAAGAAAAGGATTCGAAACGCTGCGCCGGAAGTGGACGCACCACCCTAAGAAAATATCGGGGGTGGGTTTAAGGGTTCGGGGGTGACTTGCTGGACCGTGAGAGTGTTCATCGCGACAATGCTTCGCGAGTAGTATCGGTGGAGATGTAGCAGGTGGGGTTTTATTGAAACGGAGAGGGAAATCAGTGGTTTGGGTAAACGAATGTGGAGACGAACGCGTCGGAGCGCTTTTACCGTGTTTTGTTTGTGCTTTCTCTTGGTGGGTTTGTTGAATCTCTTTTGGGAGCGTGAGTAATTATGGAAATTCACAATAGTAGCTACAAAAATGGAAATTTGCATAAAAGTCAGTAAAAATCTATAATCCAAGGACCTTATCACTATCCTACAGAATTTGAAATCCAATAGCAGGACTTTTCCCGAAAAAATCGATCATCCAAGTGAGCCCATTCAATTCTATATTTTGTTCGAACGGAAAATATTTAATCCTAGTTGGAGGGGGTGAAAATAAAAACTAGCCGGTGCCAACAAATGCCCTGAAAATGCGAAATTCATGGTGGGACCTAACATTCCGGTTTCTCTCTCTCTCTCGTTTATCATTTCGACGGAATGAAATTATATTTCCGCGCTTCGCGCTCGTTATACACGACGATCCGGCTCGATAATCCGAAATGGATTTTTCCGCTCGGATCGAATGAATGGGCCAAACCCCGACTCCATCCACGCGTATTCGACAGTGGATGATACCCGCGGATGGGCTGACGAAGTTTATGACTGCTACTCGTCGAATCGCTTGTTTAGATAAAAAAAGAAAGAGAGAAGAGGGGTTGCTCGCGCTTTCGTGTTTTACGGTTGCCGTGTTCTCTGGTTGGAGGAACAAAAAGAAACCGAGAAGGACGGGATAAGTTTCTGTCGGCGCGGTGGGGCCCACGGTTAAGAAATATTTTCACAGGACGTAAGTTTTACGGAAGACAAAATACACCGTTCCGTTGGAAAACAACCTTAAAAGCCGTCGCGGAACCGTAGTCAGACAAACGTCGATATCCTGTGCTTGTCGAAGCGTGCTCGAACGAACGTTTCCTCGAACCCTTGTACATGCCACGTCTCTTGCCTGAGAAAACTCGTCCTGTTTAGGGAAAGCCTATTCACGACTTCCTTTCCCCGCCGTTTCTTTCCCCGCCGAGTGGAAAATGCTCCTTGTGCGACATGAAAGGGGCGTGCTCTTCTGGAAAATATATTTTTTGCCGAACCGCATCCACTTGCGTTTCGGAGTTTCCTTTCGCGTGGACAGGTGATCCGTGGCCGCGTGATCGTTTACCTTCACTACTTTCAAATTTTAGGATCATATAGTGGTTAAATTTTAATATGTTATAGATTTCGACATTTTAAAAAACTTTTTCCTTTTCCAATATAGGGGGTTGCTTTTAGTTTTCGAAATATTTGCAAAAAAAACTATCGCTAATACGGATGTGCAGGAATACGAAAAATTCAATACAGTATTCGCAATAGTTTTTTGCAAATATCTCAAAAACTAAAAGCGACCCACCTATATTGGATAAGGAAAAAGTTGTTCGGAATGTGTTTTTACATAACATATTAAAATTTCATCAAAATCGGAGTACGCAGACAGTTTTTCTTTCGAAAAACAAAATAACGTTCCGAACGACCTAATATATACGCGTTCAAAGAATTCGTGCAACTGGCTCGAAGAGAAAAAAATATGGATTTCATTGAAGTTGAAAATACATTCGATCGACACAGAACATGGTCGCGGGAATTTCGCGATTTGCAGTGGAATAATAGATACAAGATTACAGAAGAGCGAGCGAATAGGCTGTTGCGGATGAAGGAGGCTCGACGCTCGGCAGCGATAGGATCGATCGGGTCAGTGAATGATCCACCCGCGGACCGATATCAGTTCCCGGGCGGCGTTATCGGCGGCGTTCTGTTGGCGGGTCGTTTGAATTTTCGCACGAGCGGATATCGGGCCGAACATATCGGCGCGCGGAACGGCGTGCAACGGAGAGAGGTGAATATGGTATGACAAACCGACGCGCGGAATGTCCGCACACATCCATCGCCGTCTCGTATCTCTCGCGTGTTTCGTGTTTCGTGTTTCGTGTCCCATCTCGCCTTCCGTTTTCCTGTACGCCTTCGCTTTTCCATCCCCTTCTCTCCACACCACGCATTCACAGGGTATTCTCTCTTTCCTCCGGGCATTCGCCATCCCCTGCACCTTGGTTGGGTTAGTTTAGACCACTGCTTCACAGAAGGAGAGAGAGAGAAACAGGTTCCAGACAATCCCTGGGATAATGCTTTTTCTGGTACGACGGCAATGTGTTTACCTTCTGTGTTATTCTGCTATGTATTTAGTCACAAATTGAACCTTATCGATCAACTATTCGTGAGGCATAGTCGTCTATTATGAGACTATTGATAAGAACTATGGATTTTAGGAAATTGTAACAGAGATAAGGAGGTAGAATTTAGATAAAATAAAATTCTTCTCGATCGAAAATGTATAATATATAAAATGATAATATATAATAAATTTTGTGGTTTGATATGTATTACATATAATAATAATACATAATAATACATATATGTATTATTTTTCAGACGAAAAAAAGTCTCTCTTGAGAATGATCCATATAGGGATGGAAACGTTGAGATGAATGTTTAAATAATTGCAAATTTGTTGTTTTCTATAATTGATCGGACTGTGCACGAAACCACAAAAATTTATTGTAGAGTTTAGAACAATGGAAGAGTGCCAAAAAGATTCGGAACAGAGTCTAATAAATATGAACATCATTCACTTCCTTTGAACTGAAATGAAATTTGATTTTATAGTCGTTGATGTATTTTTGAGATCATGCAGGCACACAATACATATACCTTTCATTTTTCATCTATAAAATTATAAACTACAAAGAAGTTCTAATCGCTGCAACAGTAAAATAAATCAGAGACAGCATCCAGCCGCATCGATCCAGACCAATTGTTTAGCATTTCAATGAAAACGTGAACGAGACACTATATTCTCCTCGGAGTGCCCGAGGAGAAATTCGTCGGGGAAGGAAAATTCCTCGTCACTGAAGAATCGTCAAGAATGACGGTCGTAAACCGGTCCCCCGGCTCTTAATTCCCGGCCGGCCGGAATATTTCGCTTCCCGTAGGGTCGAAAGTTCCGTGGGACGTTGTTACGTCGACGTTCAATAAAAGTTTCGCGTCGGGACGTCCGTCGGTGGTCGCGAGACGCCTGCAAAATCCGCGTCGAACGTGCGCGAATTTTATTTCGCATTTTTCCTGTCGGAAACCCTACCAAGCAAACTGTGCACGAAATTTTTGTACGCTGGTCAGAAACGAAAGAAGCTCTCATTCAACGATTCGTTACAACGCCCAAGGTCCTACCGAAAATGTAACGTCGAAATCGATTCGCTTGCTAGCCCCGAAAGTCAATTTTCCTGGAGCCGCGAAACGCGTTCGAAGCTTTTGGCGCAGTTCGGCGAAACTGCGCGATAGCGAACCTCCGTTCCCGGACAAATTGCAGCGAGTCACGAGTTTCGGAGACGTTTTAATTTTAATATCAAACGGTACGTCAACTTCGGCAGGCTAAACTTTCCGATGCTGCCTCGCTAGTCCAAATAGCTATTATCAACGATAGCCAGTGTAAATACGTCAAATTGAGAAACCCTAGATCACATAATACGGCGATGCGAAGTGTATAATATAATTCACAAAGACTCTAAGCTAATATTAAATACCCTCTAATGCGTTAAATTAAATATTGAAGGCTGTTTTTGTATTCATTTTTTTTGTTCAAAAATTGTAATTTGTTTATTCTTGTAAATCGAAATAAACTCGACAGAGTTTAAAGTGTTTAGATAAAACGAAAAAGGACTACACAAATTTCCAACTTCATTATTTGTAATTATTTTTTGATGGGACTTCGATGACCATATTCGTGGCATTTTTCTAATTAAAATCATATCAAATATGATATTATTCCGATGATATTTACTTGTGTAATGGACAATTAAAGTTTCGGGCGCGAAGAAGAATAGCGTATGGCTTCCTCGCGACCGAAACTTTAATTATCTATTACATAAGTAAATATCATCGGAATGATATCATATTTGGTATGATTTTTATTGAGAAAATGCCACAAATATGTCCATCGAAATCCCATAAAAAAATAATGAAAAATAAACAAGTTAGAAATTCGGATACTTCTCGGCGACTGAAGTGGGATCTGGGACATTTACGGATTAGACTTTTGGAACATTTATGGATAAAATACTGCACTTCGACTTTTTATACAACAATTCCGCTTGAAAGTCCAGGTTAACACGCGCGTCACATGATATCCTGACAAACAGTATGCTCGTGGAAGAAGTAGCTTCTTTTATCAGGAGCGTGATAGCGCCTCCGGTTTCCGGAGTTGTTCCACGGATCCTGTATCAAGAGAACGAGTTCCCTTCCAGCTGTTATCGCTCAGCGCAATTCCTTGGAACGGGGCATAACGCGAAAACTGTGCCGCTATCAACACGCAGCGCTTCGACTAGAACGATTTCGGAACGAGCGAGTGCTCGATTCACGTACCAAGAAGAAACAGAAGTGGGACGCGCGGCGTCGCGTCGCGTAGCCGGCACAAAGCGAATACAAATTATCCTTGGAGAGCAGCTGAACCGTTTGGGAACATAGGGGGAAAACGACGCCCGTAGAATCCGCGGGACTGTTAAAAGCTTAAGAACCAGAGGGCTCTCCATAAGACGATCCTGATAGCTGGCTCCGACGGCGGCGTCTGCCAGCTGAACCTTTCTCTCTCTATCCTCTCTCGAAGGTGGAAACCCGTGGCGCAACAATGGCTCTCTCGTATTACTTTCAGCCGGCACTAAAGCATCTTTTCAGCAGCGCCGGGGGAAGGATTATAACGAGCCATTACCCCCGAACACGATCTACGGGACGGAGCAACGATAAACCGCTATCTATTATAACCACGGGTGCAATTTTCCTGGCAGACAATGACGGGAATGGACACCGTAGTCTTCCGGCCACGGTTATGGTTCTGGAGTGTGTCCTGTCGACGTGTCCCATCCTTCGTCCTGCCGTGTCTGTCAAATTTTGGAATGAGGTCTCGCAAATAGTACGGCTTTACTGGCTCGGTCGCTGTGCACCATTGTTGTGGGATTTCCGGTGACACAAAGCAGTTCACGGTTACATTTACAAGATATCTAACACGGTCTATGGTTGCTTACGTTGCGTTCTGACATGAAACAGAAGCTAGCGAAGAAACACCTCTATTCTACATCGTAATTAAACTCAATTCGGTCGGAAGTACAAACTAGTTTATTTAAATTCAAACGGTTGAAACATCTTCGAAAATTTTCCTCACCGATTTTGATGAACTTGAAATATGTTGTCAATGTCATCGTTCTGAACAACTTTTTAGTATACATGTTACCGCCGCTCGGTTTTAGTTTTCGAGATATTCGCAAAAAACTATTGCTAAAAAACTGAATTTTTCGTATATCAGCATAGGCGATTGCTTATAGGCGTTTCTAACCAAACACAAAATGAATAACACAGATGTACAACATATATGTAAAAGGATTTTCTCCATGACCTAACCACAACTCATTCTATTCGTGTGATATTTCCATTATGTGCAGGAATACGAAAAATTCAATACAGCATTAGCAATAGTGTTTTGCAAATATCTCAAGAACTAGAACTGAGCGGCAGTAACATGTATAGGGAAAAGTTGTTCAGAATGATGACTTTGACAACATATTCGAAGGTCATCGAAATGTCAAGCCTAGTGTATCGAGACATCTCCGGTCTGGTAGAGGGATGTTTAACGAGCCCCAGCATCCCCCGATTTCATCCTGTTGGACATTGCGGGGGTGGTACACGTCCCGGGGACAGAAAATACGAGGCACCGGAGGCTCGCAGGTGACCTCTAGGTCTCCATTAGCGCGACGGTGCACACGTGAATGCCTAATGCGCCGGCACCAGCGTCCCGCTTATTATAATTTGATTAAAACAGCCGCGAGAGCCCATCTTGGTTATCCGCGCTCGTCCTGCGCCCCTCTCTTTCTCTCTCACTATTGCGCAGGTTTTAATAAGATTTCTGTTCCGCTGTTAATCGGCCCCGACGGCCAACGAATAAAGCGCTGTTGAGTGCATTTTCGGCTCCCGCCGTCCGAACGTATCGGGCTTCGTTTTCCGTACCGAAATTTTGCGGTCCTCGTTGCTACTTTCGCGATTTTATCGACTCACCTCAACATTCTTTTTTTATTGTTGACGTTCGTTCGCGGTTTCTCGAACGGCTCTCCGTGAAACGAGTGGAGTGTTTGCTCTTTTAAAATAATGGTTTCGCGATTTAATTTGTAATTTGGCCGCCGGTTGATGTTCCAACTTTCAGATTGAATTTATTGTCGCTGTTTTGTGAAACTACTTTTTTATGATTATTCTCGGTGTAAAATTAGTTAGTAATTTATTTTGTGGCACAATTGTACAACAAATTTATTGTCATTTTTTACGATAAATTTCTCCGTCTTTCCTACACGAGCTGATTTGATTATAATATTTATTTGTCTTACTCCCATCGCTGGCTTCGTAATTTGCACGGTTATTACTCGCGCTTAGCATCAAGAAACCCTTACAGAACATCCGGAGGTAATTTAAGAGACAAACGGAGCAAACCTCGTACTATAAACTGCCTCGTCGATCATTCATTATTCACGCGACCCTATTAACGAACATCACCGTCATCCCACCGGAAGGTGTAACTAATCCGTAGCGTGTAATCGATAACGCGACACGCGTCATCGAGCCTGTTCCCGCGGAATCTTGAGGTCGACCACCGCTGTCGAAAATTGTCAACTGTATTAAACACCAAATTAGCACAAACAATTCCGTAACACCTACTACAGGTACAACGTCGATAAATGATGTCCAAATTTGACGTCAGACATCAGATGTACACACGCGATAAATATAAACGATCTTATTCTCCTATCAAAGTAATTATTTCATTATTTTCGTCGTGTTACAGTTTGGTAATTATCTTGTTAGACTAAATTGTCTCTGATCGGGTGGTTGAAGTCGTTGGGATTTGGAATCAAATTCTAGAGACACTTTCATGGGTCTCGGATTACGTCTCAACATTTCTACCATTGTTTTCTTATTATTATATAGAAATGGTTTGCGTACTCCGATTTTGATGAAATTTTAATATGTTATGCAGTAACACATTCCGAACAACTTTTTCCTTTTCCAATATGGAGGGTCGCTTTTAGTTTTTCAGATATTTGCAAAAAACTATCGCATTACGTTGCTGCGGTACATGTAGGAAAACGAAATATTCAATACAGTATTAGCGATAGTTTTTTTCAAATACCTCAAAAACTAAAAGCAACCCTCCTACATTGTAAAAGGAAACAGTTGTTCAGGATGTGTTTCTGCATAACATATTAAAATTTCATCAAAATCGGAGTACGCAGATCTTTTCTATATAATTACCAAAAAGAAAACAATTCTACCATTTCACAGCACACCTCGTTCCACGTTAGCATCTGCTCCCGCGTAGAATAATGAAGAAAGTGTGAAACTAAAACAAGATTGAAAGCAGCATCGCCGAAGGTAAAGGAGAAAAGAAGACTGCGAGGACTTAGAAAGTAGCCAACCCAATATTTTTCTAGCGAAGAACACAGCTCAGACGACGAGTCCCGGAAGCCATTCTCCGGTGTCATCGCGATCGAAGGTCCTCGGTGTCCTCCAGCAGGACCTTGTTAAAAGTTGTCGGACGTCTTTCCGAAACAACGATCGACCGTAATACAGGCGAGAGAGATCGTGCAAGGAAAGTTTGCCCTGTAAACACGGGCGTTGGGGCGTCGCGCGTCGCGTCGTCATTAGTGGTCACAGCGCAAACGGCTCCGCCTCTATCGGCGTGCCCTCCCCCGGTTTAATGCGACTTTGCCGCGAGTTCCCTTCTTACGGGAACCGCGTCACGCTGTCCACGGTTTAACGACCGGATCGTCGACAGTTACGCCGAACTCGATACACCGTGCATAAATTCCCGTTTGCCCGGGGAAGCACGGAGCACGCGTGAACACGTCGAAACAGTGACAATAATGATCCAGTCTTTACTGCTCACAGAATCGTTAACACTAGAAGCACCGGACGATTAAAGTGATTTGCTGCGTCTAGACAGATCTCCGTCCCGGTTATGACGGCTCCGTGAATTTTGAACTCGCCGGGGCGTGTCCAGCTAATTGTCACGGACTTTACGTGTTTCTGATAAAACCTTGTAATTTCAGATATTTATTATGAATTTTTATTCGCGGTGCAAAGGTTCGATCATTTACAACAACAATTAGCTATTTTTGTAGAAATATTATGATCGAATAATAATATCCTGAAGATAAATTACGATCGATAACTAATTAATTAATTATTTAATATTTATATTTATTCTAAACTGTAGGTCCCGTCGTGAATTAATTCTCACATAAGAATTTAAAAAGCGACGTTAAATAATAGAAAAAGAAAAATCTTTGAAAATGTACAGAATAAAATGGACAATCGTATTCGGACAACTGTATGTTCGGGATAGAATGAATAATCGATCGAAGGGTTGACGAAGGAATTTATTTCGACAGAACTCTTCGAAGAGAAAGTGTTGGGTGAGAAGAAGAAAGCTACGATTTTCTTTCTTTTCTCGCGCAGAGTTCCCGATCGAAAGAATTCGGTTTTTCGAGAGATCTTGGAATTCGATCGCGATGCCAATCTCCGGAGGACCGGTAACAATCTTTGGAACGGCCCTTCGACGATCAAGGACACGTTCGAAGTCCGAAAGGGTTGCTGGCGGAAAGGATCCTGGATTAAAGGTGCGAGCGCTTTCTCTCTTTATTGTCGAATGGTTTAAATTCGAGAAAGAACGTTTTAGTCTTCTTTCAAGAAAACTGGATAGCAAAATATCAGGTGTAATACATTCGCGAAGATATCAGTACACGTGTACTGAAATATACATAAAATAATACACTTGTGTTTTTTTAGGTTGAAGTATAGGTTAAGATAGTTAAGATAGTAGAATAAAGTATAAGGTAGAATAGTATAAGGTAGAATAGTATAAGGTAGTATAGTATAAGGTAGTATAGTATAAGGTAGAATAAAGTATAAGGTAGAATAAAGTATAAGGTAGAATAAAGTATAAGGTAGAATAAAGTACAAGGTAGAATAGTATAAGGTAGAATAAAGTACAAGGTAGAATAGTATAAGGTAGTATAGTATAAGGTAGAATAAAGTACAAGGTAGAATAAAGTACAAGGTAGAATAGTATAAGGTAGTATAGTATAAGGTAGAATAAAGTATAAGGTAGAATAGTATAAGGTAGAATAGTATAAGGTAGAATAGTATAAGGTAGAATAGTATAAGGTAGAGTAGTATAAGGTAAAGTAGTATAAGGTAGAATAATATAAGGTAGAATATTATAAGGTAGAATAGTATAAGGTAGAATAGTATAAGGTAGAATAGTATAAGGTAAAATTAAAGCAACAATATAAATGCGATGAATGAAATGGGGAAAACTGTAAGAATTTGTAACCCTAATGGGAATCAAATAAAGTATTCTATAATACACGTGTGTGTTCTTAAAATTACATGTACCATCGTACGTGTACACGTGTAGGAATCGCGGGACAAGTGTCGTTATCAGAATACCGTTTGATATTGTTCGCAGACCGTGCTCTCTACCCAGTCTGTCCGAAATCTTATTTTTATTCGGGCTCCACCGTGAAACGATCCGTCCCCGGATTACGCGAGTGTATTTCGACGGGCATGAAAAGGTTTTAATCCTTCGCGGTGGACCGGAACTTGCACTGGACCATGTTCCATTTGTATTTTCAAGGCGGCTCGGCCAAACAGCCATCGGATCGAGACACTTGATTTCATTATTCGCTTCTTGATTTCTGTCCTAGCTTTTGAGCACCGTGAATTTCAACGGAACGTCACTGTTCGTGGAATAATACGCGTGTAACGCGATAAAGGTGTACGCGGGGGCTCA
The DNA here is from genome assembly GCA_028455615.1 of Lasioglossum zephyrum. Classification (NCBI taxonomy): domain Eukaryota; kingdom Metazoa; phylum Arthropoda; class Insecta; order Hymenoptera; family Halictidae; genus Lasioglossum; species Lasioglossum zephyrum. The sequence continues at coordinate 10,012,826 of CM052320.1, read as the reverse complement.
AATAGCAAAGAGAAACGCATTCGCACCAGACGACGTATATATGCACTACGAAAATTTTTTTAATCACGTAGGAGGGTTTACTATACATTTTTATTGCACATCTAATATACAATACCTTTAATGTACATTTTTATTGTACATCTAATATACAATACCTTTAATGTACATTTTTATTGTACATCTAATATACAATATATTTAATGTACATTTTTATTGCACATCTAATATACAATACATTTAATGTACATTTTTATTGCACATCTAATATACAATACCTTTAATGTACATTTTTATTGTACATCTAATATACAATACATTTAATGTACATTTTTATTGTACATATAATATACAATACATTTAATGTACATTTTTATTGTACATATAATATACAATACATACAATAATACAATACATTGGATTAATTAATCCATAAGTAGATTTTGCTTTAAGTGTTTGAAATCACTTAATAATGTACATTCTAGCACACATATGTCCCTAGTCGATGGTTCGCGATAATCTTGATTTTTAAGGAGCACAGGTGCGACCAAATAAAACCAGGTTCAAGGTAGACAACAGAATCGTCTCGAGCGGCGCACGTACAACACGGAGAACATGTTACAGGTTTAGTTACGAGGGTTTGGCCCTCGTGGTCGGACTAGGTCGGCCGCAGCCGTAGCGCCGGTATAGCTCCGATGTAATGCGATTTGCAAGCGTTATCGCGCGGCCCTAACGCGCGGCGATCCGACCTAACACGGATTTCCATAAACACGCTGACACCGGGTATTGTTTTCGCCGCGTGGGACCAGCCCGCGCCCATTTATTAGCCCACACACCTAATTATCTTCCAATGAGCGACCCTCGTATCCCCGTGGGGCAGCTTACGCTTCGATCAGCCCCCCTCCCCTTCTTCTCTCTTATCGAACCGACCAACCCCTTTCCGCCATAGTTATCTCCAATACCTGTCGATGGACCCTCGACAGCCACCAGAACTTCTTCAATCATTAATTATGGTTCTTAGTTGTTGTAAAAAGTTTTGAAACAGGAATTCCGATTCGGTGCAAGATTGTTAAACCTTCGACAAAGACAAATAAACTTCTTACATCGTATCATTGCTAATAACAATTGTTAAATGATCTCGGCGCTACGGTTTGATCGTAAAAAACAAACTTAACTAAGCAGTTTTGTTAATTATTTTGAATAATTGTCTTGTCTTTGTCTTTCGACAAAGACGTTAATTCCTTTGTTTTAAAGATGATTCGCAATTGTTCGTAACACAGAAAATTGCCGTGAATCCAGGTATGTATTTCGCGTTCGATGAGGAGAACGGCGTGGCCAAACGGAGCGCAAGAAAAATCGAGTAGTACAAATCAACGAAAACGGCTACGTTGCCAATAAACCAGCGGTTTCGCGGAGATAATCGAGCCGGCAACAAACTATCGCAAACTCCGGTACCACTCCCATCTTGTTAATCACTTGAACATGCTCGGTGTGCAGCCGCATCGATCCTCGAAACGCGAGGATAGCGTCGTGCACAAAACCCGGCCAGTTTGCCCACATTACATCCAATCATTTCGGTATCCGGAGTACACATCGTGTACTCGATAAATCGAATACGAACGGCTGTCATAATACTAGATAGATAAAAAAAGGAAAGGCACGGACGAAACCGATACAATTCTGCACGACAATTCCGCTTGGTATAGGGGGTGGAAAGTGAGAGATAGAAAGAGGGAGGAGAACAGAGACAAGTGGAGTGGGGTTTTATGTTGGAATAATTTATCGTTCGAGAGCCTTTATCGGGGAAACGGGCGAATTGACGTGAAAAGCAGCAGCGATTTGCGGCGGCGGCTCGCCGAGCCTGGCTCCTCCCAATTCGGCCGCGAAATTTCGGGCACGGTGCCCGATAGTGTGGACCACCGATGGACCAGAGGTGTATGCGTGCCGTGTGTGTGTGCGAATTTTCGAATTTTCCGCGAAAATCGAGGCTGGATTCGATCGCGGGAGAGGGTTAGAGAAAGATAGGGGTTGAAGCGTATAGAGCAATGAGCAACCGATTTTCGATACATTGTTGGCACTTCCCGGCTATTTCTTTCTAGTATTCGACAATGTTCGATGAACTGCGTCAGAAAACACATTCTTCGTATAACGATCGAATCTTCTTTTTTATTTGTAAGCATTTGAAACCCTTCTGGGTTTATTTTGCTTTACATGAATAATATAGGTATAATGTTATATGGTTCTTTTTAGGTTAGGATTGACACATGAACTCAATTCTATTGCGTTGCTATGTAAACAAAGTATTTTTTTATTTTACACATCTCTCCCTCTCTAACGAAACGACATTAAGAGTTATTATTTAAGATGTCAATTCGAATCTTTTGATTCCTAGCTATAATTCGGCTTTCTTTACTTTTTTTAATCTATTCAAAGAAATATATTTTCTTTACATAAGCGAATACAGTAATGTGAACACAGGAATAGCACAGTAAAAATTTTATAGGGCTACAAGTGGGTATACTAGTAATGTCCACTAACTATGTAAGTTACAGTTTTGTAAGAAGAAGTGGATGCTAACACAGGCTTTGATATTTGGCTTTGCTATAATTGTATCAGTATTAAGGGGCACTTGGAGGCCCATGCTAAATGGAGAATTTATTACATCGAATCTTCTCGTGTTTCGCCACGAGCTAGGATTCTCGAAAACGCAAAATGGATACGATTATTTTTTGACTTGTATAGATAAAATGGTTTGGCTCTCAGTGAAAAAATCTCTGTGCCGAAGAAAGATATTGTTGGCAGATGGAAAAGGCCAATCGAATAAGTGAATAAAGGAATGAGAAGAAGATAGGAAGGGAAATGGGAGAGCCAGCGGAGAAATTGTGATGCTCGAGGTAAATAGTTTGCTATAGTGTTAATAGGGAACGAGGATGTTCTTGCATAGGAGAATGGAGGAGTGGCGCAGTCGGCGAGAACGAAGGAGAAGATATCGGTCTCCGGTCAGGAAAGAAGTGGTCCGATGTTTTTCTCTAGGAAAGGAGGAGTTCCAGATTGAACGGGGAATCTCGTTTCAGCTGGGAAATACAAGCTCTCCGGATGGAGGTGGAATTTTAAAGAACAGCGCTCCGCGGCCATGGGCGTGCGCGACGAGTTTCGTTTGAGCGGATAATCCGGCAGGAAACCTCATTTAGAGTGGAAATTAGGATTCCTTGCAGCTCGTAGTTTTCACGGAAAGCGAACACTGATTATTTCGATTTAATGACACGGGAGAGGTCTCGCTTTGTCGCGAATTGTGCTCGCCACGATGCGCGACGTTCGATCCCCGTTGGCAGAGCCTCGGGAATCGTGTAAATTCAAACACAAGTAGAATACTTGGAGTTCGATCAAAGTCTACACGCTATAGCTAATTTGTAAGAATACACAAACGTTTCGATTCGGATTGGAATCATTTGAGACCACGTTTTCTATTAAACATCTAGCGGGTCTAGGACGAAACAACATCTTTCTTTTTCTCTACTATTAAACATTTTGGTAATTATTTATTGTGAGGGCCTCCCACTTTGATGAAATTGAAATATGTTGTCAAGGTGATCATTCTGAACAACTTTTTCCTATACATGTTACTGCCGCTTGATTTTAGTTTTCGAGATATTTGCAAAAAACTATTGCTAATACTATATTGGAATTTTCGTGTTTCTGCACACTCAGTAGTTACGTAAGCCTGTTCCGGCGCAGCGTTTCTTTACAGTTTGATTCTAAACACACTGTGGAGATGAGAGAGAAAACAGTGTCTCATTCTGGTCATACATATATAGGGTGAGCTTTCAATTTTAAAAGACTACTAAATATTAGATTTTTTTCGCGAAATTGTAACACATTGAATACTCGGAGTGAATTCGCAATATTTCCAAGAAGAGGCGTGCTTTCATCTCGCGTCTCATTCAAGAAAAGCGTAAAAACTCGTTGATTATAAAATCTTGTTTAAATTATTATATTATTATATAGTTTTATATCCATGCGATTTTTTTTCGGGAAATTATATCGCATTCAATAATTGGACCCTCTTACAATTGTCAAACAAAAATGCCACGTTCGCAGGTGCAAAAGGGTTGAATTAAGAAGCTGGAGGGCGTCGTAGGGCGCAGCTGAGGGGATAGTTATTTAGAGGGGGAGGGTCGAGAAAAACGGCGGGAAGCAATTAAACTTCGGTCATCGAAGTAACAATTCAATAACCGGGCGCGCAAGTTCCAGGAGGGGGGGAGGGCGTCAAGATGGTCCGGGACTTTTCCAACAGGCGTTATAACTCAGGGAGATCGGCGGCTGCGTAGATTCCGGCGGAAGTTCGTGCGCCGCGCGAGTTAGACGGATCCAATCGTCAGTTAATTGCTTAGCCGCCGCCGCGGCCCGCAATATCGCCGGGATTGGATTATAAAGTTTTCCATTTGGAATTAATTGCGCGGCGGCACCTGCGCCTCTCGCCGACGCGACGAGCCCGGTTCCTTCGGCGTAATCTTTCTTTGGACCCCATTTTCTTGTCCCGGATCCTGCGGAATCGCTGCAAATCTACTAACACTTAGACCGACCCGAAAATCAATTGTTTCGACCGGTTCGTTGGAACACGAACAAAGAAAACAAGTCGGACCTGTTCCTGTTTTATTTGCATTGAAAATTGTATGAAATGTGCCCAGAAAAATGGAACAGACAAATTTTGAGAATTTACTGATTTTTCAATTTTCAATTGAAACAATTGATTCATTTTTCAAAATACTGTTGTGTTGTTTTCAACCTATTGAGCATATTGGGAATGAAGATTGGTTGACCATTGGAGGGATTTCAAAATACAGTTGATACATTTGCAAGATTTAAGTCCAGTGAATTAAATAATATTTTGTAAAGACAGCTCACAGGACAGGCTAGAAATTTTGACACTAATAAAAATGTCTATAAAATTGATTTTTGGTTCAAGCTTGTCGGCAAAACCAACGACACACACATAAAATGATAAGCGCGGGTAGTTAGGAGTTCGTGGCAGGCATTAGATGCAAATCTCTATATTTTATCGACTATGATGGTTCTTCGATGGAAGTGGTACCCACCACAACTAGCGCTCGATGGAATCGCTATGATAAAATAGCAATCATCCGCGAGGCGATGTCGGTGAAAAGTTCATTCCCTTTCTCCGCGTTTCACGGCTTTTCCAATTTTGACGTAATTTACATAGCGAGCGGGTTCGGGCCAGGTCTATTCGGAATTTCGGCTGAATTTGAATTGCATCGAGATGAATGCTGGGTGAAATTAAGCGGGCGATTTATCGCGCGAGGATTAGCTCTTGTCTGTCAGTAGACGATCCCCAAGATGCAATCGTTTCGTTCTCCTATTGGTGCTTTGGAAAATTATTGTTTTCACACAAGAATTCATTTCTTTTCCATACTCGATACAATTAATAGATTGCACATGTTTTACACTACTTATGTTGTTCTATTCATTAACATTATATTACATACTGCACTGCAGATGTTTGAACAAGTATGTATTTAGAAACATATTTATTAGAATAATTATCAGTGGTAGGGATAATTTTTTAATGAATTTTAGTGGAAATTTCATTTCGATATCTTTTAAAGTTCTTTTATAGCCGCCTCGCTGGGCCGAGGCAAACAACGCGTTATCGCATTGCTTGCCTCGCCCGGCCGATTCAGATATAATTCCATTAAATCGTGGATTAAACAGTCATGGAAAATCCGAACTGTATCGTGTTTGGTATCATTTCAATCAGAAAAATGTAGCGAATGTGCATCCCAAAGTGGATCCCGAAAATTTTTAAAACCTTCAAAAAGCACATGGATGAAATATCCTGCAAAATAATCTACAATTAAAAAAAACATTTTTCGCCAATAAAGTAGATAGGAATTATGGTTGAAGAGCTATAGTAAAATCCACTCCAAAAATTGATTTCCATCTAGAAAAATTCGAATATTCTATTGCAGTTTTTAATTTAATTTAAATTAATTAATTATTCTATTGAAGTAATTTTCATAGAGACTTACTCCGCCACGGAAACGATACGAAATGAAACTGCCTGTATCATATACTGTTCCAACGGCTACAGAAAATTAGGGGATCGTCGAAGCAACGACTCCATGATCCACAGCATGGTTTACTCGCATTCTTTAAGTCAAAACCAGACATCCGAAAGATGAAGAAGCTCGGGAAGAAGAAGATTAACGAGAGATGTGCCCGAGACAACACAGGAAACTACGTTGCGAGAATCGACGACGAAGGATCGAGGGTGGTGAGAATGGCGGCTAGTTCCCGACGAGGGGTACATCGCAACAACGAAAATAGGTGGCTCGTTCGCAGGATTCTGCGATACCTGTTTCTGTTTCCTGGACACGTGCCGCGTTTACTCGTGTCTCACCTGAACACCTGCTCCCGGACGAATGATGGATCGTTCCGGGGGTCGGAGATCGTGACTGGGTGAACGAGGATTAGGACCGTGACGGTTTCGGGTCGGGGAACCAGCTTGCGAAATATGGACTGCGGATTATTGCAACGGCGATATAGTATTAGCTTCCTTCGAAACAAATTCACCCGTCTTCTTCCGTTCGATCCGCTGCGTTACAATTTATACAATTGATACAATTTATACAGTATACAGATATCGAGTTATTAAAATCATCTGTGATCCTTTTACAGAATCTCTTTCGATCTAGATTTCTATCTTCTATCTATTTCTACTTTCTATCCACTTTTTAATACTAAAATATATGAAATTAGTTTATGATATCGGTGCACAGGTTGGATCAAAGAAAATAACAAAGCAATTTTGCAATTTATAAAATTTTTATTAACGTTTCATCATAAATGTCAGAAAATTTTTTAAAAATTATATAAATTGCAAAATTACTTTGTTGTTTTCTATTCCTTTAATTGTTCCTTTAATAAAAGACTCCAAGGATTGTTGCGCGTGGTCTGACCATGATCAGGATATACTACTTAGACCGTTGTGATTACGGATTTCTAACAATTCTAATCACCTGTCCAGATTCAATCTGCTGCTAAACTAATTTCTATTAATTCGTACGATCGACAAAACGGAATATGAAACATACGACTTGGATTTTTTGGAAAACTTAGAACTATCAGTTTACTACATGACGCGATAGAAATTTTTTTTAAAATTGCTTTTATGTGGGTCAATATTGAAAATGGAAAAAATACATTTCGCATATCTCTATCGTTTATTTCATCGCACTAAGGTGAAAGTTCGTACGGTGTTTGTCCATGAACAAATAAATATGGACGAGCGAAGAGTCGGAAAACAGTCGACCATGTTCGAAAACAGCGTTCAAACGAGTGCAGGCGCGGCGAAAGCGGAAAAGTTCGCGGCTATCGATAGACACGCGGCCGGTTAGGTTCTTTGTCGATCGGAAGGCAAGCGTGGGCGCGTAACGATCATGGGACCGGCGGAAAAGTTCTGTAACAAGGGCCGAGGATAGCGTACGAAAGAGAGCCGATCGACCAGGAACCACCCGGAGGATCTCTCGTCTAGTTTTTCCTTCTCCCTTTACTTATTTGAACGGATCCACGCTTAATCGGCCGGAGCGCCGAACTTTCCGAGAAAATCGCTCGCAAACGAAACTACGCTTTTAATTCTCCCTTTCTGTGCTCGTGACTGCTTCTTCTCTTTTTCGCGATTATTCCTGGCCGCGATTTCGAATGAATCCGATCAGCGAAATATTATTTGAAATTTAAAAAAATAAATCCTTAACGATTCTACATGAATATTTTTTCGTCCGAAGCCTCGTTTTAAATAAAAATAGCTTTCGTTTAAAATAAAATGGAGCAGCGTCTAATAAAGAGATTCATCGCGCTTGTCAGGAGGTAGTTACCTTGCCAGCGTACAAGGTTCGTTCATACTTCATCGAAAACTTCGCGAAGCACGCTGGGGGGTCAAAGTCCTCCAAGCATAACTCCGTTCCTCGTCGCGCCGGGCAATTAGCGTCGTCGATCAAAAACTATACTATATATATAGCGGGACTGATCGATGAAAAAGTCGGTGCACGGTTCGAAGTTGTTCAGATCGAAGAATTTAGTTTAGATTTTAGCAGGAGTGCGGGAAGCAATCCATAAAGCAGTTATAATAGATATTATTAAGAATTTGGACGAAAATTGAATGTCCTGAAATATAATCTTTATAGCACTTTAGTTATTTCCATCTATATTATTAAGTTATAATAAATCAGATTTATTATATTATAATCCTTATATTCGTGACATAAATTGTGTCCGGAAACACATTTATATTTTGAGAATGAAATTAGATCACAGTCGACATTTTATCGATACATGTTATTTCGAGGCATATTTATACATTTAGTCAAGAATAATGTATAAATTATATGTTCCAAGTTCTTGACGAACCTAGAGGTATTAATATCATTTCAGGACAACATTAAACATAATTAAGAGAATAGCTACACAAATAGGTGCACAGTTTGAGTGCATTGACTTTTTAAATATTTTCCAGTGTGCTTCGACTCAAGCAAAAATGACACTCAGCATCGTCTGGCTGAATAGTTCTTCCAGAACCTGGGGACGTGTTAACTTTATCATCCCCGGTATCTTTTTCCTTTCCATTAAGCTTGCGCGCGGTGTCCCAGGCCGATTTTTCCTTCGGTGTATCGGTATCGGAATTGTACGCTGCGAACCGGGAAATTTATCGCGCGAAACGAGCCGCCCCCGTGCCCGCCTTCGCGATCGATACACTGATAATTCCCGTCGAAACGGCCGGCGAACGTCGTTCGAGCGAAACAATCGGATCCGCGAGAAAAATATCGCCTACACATCACCTACCCCCTCCCCTCTTTCACCCGTGAAAACGCTCGCTCCTCCCCTGCGAAAACCGGCAAGCTTTCTTTCCTGTCGACGATTTTCCCTGAAATATCGACCACCTCGTGGTTTGTCGGGCTTGATTAACTCCTTCGACTTGTGTCTTTTCGACACTCGACGCTCCTTTGTGCTCTTCTCTTCGAAAACCGAGAAAATTGAGGATCTACCGTCTTGTAAAAGGAACTTGTAGAACTCGCGATTTAAACGCTGGATTTCAGATTTTCTTCATTCACAATTCGTGCAGTAAGTGTTACCATAAAAAATCTTAAGAAATCTGAATAAATTTAATTATTGTTCAGTAATTGAAAATGAAGCAGAGATCATGAAGACAGAGAGATTAATCGCCATGCATCAACTGAATATTAATTGCTGGAGTGAATTACAAAGAAAAGTTCAGTTATTATTTGAAGAAATTGAAATTAAAGAGTGCGTCCTTTGATGAATGATTCCTGGGAAATTGGAAATAAAACAGAGATCATGAAGACAGAGAGATTAATCGCCATGCATTAACTGAATAGTGATTGCTCGAGTGTATTGCAAAGGAAAGTTCAATTACTATTCGAAAAAATTGAAATTCAAAAGTGCGCCCTAACCTAACCATAAAAAAATCTTGAGAAATCTGAATAAATTCAATTCCGTTATTCTTCAGTTTATTTTTTTCCCCAGTCTGACTCAATATACAATATAATTAATAATTCTTCTTAACTTCAAACATTTGTATTGCCCTATTCAGGACAAATGTATAAGAATTGATCCGCAGCTGCGCTTAAGAACATCCAGATCCGTGAAAGTTAAATGTCCGATCGATTCGATCGGCGGAAAACGAGATTCACGGTGGGCAGGAAGTCAATTAAAATTTCAAAGTCACGTCGAAACTAAGGGATGGAGGGGGAGTGGTGTGAAGAAGGAGGGGATTCCAAGCGACAGAGATAGACACGAAGGAGCAATGGAAACGGACGAGAGCAATTTTCCCGGCGACACGGCTCGTATTTCCCTCTTTGTGCGTGCGCGTATGAATGCGCGGAAAATTCGTCGGGTGTGTGCTCGGCCGTGTGCGTTTCTCGCGTTTCGCCGTTTCAACGTGAACGTTCGCGTTTCGCGGGCATGCGTCACGGCCCGATGACTTCAATCTATTTCTACGATGGAATGGAAACGGCCAACGTAGAACGACGGGGACCCGGAACAGATATATATTTTTCTCGTAAACGGAATCTCCTTTACGACGAGCCCCCCGCGCACTCTCTCTCTCTCTCATACTCGATCTCGAAACACCACCGGAGAGAATAAAAGAAAAATGAGAGAGTGAGTTAACGGCGAATAGCACCCCCGTGGAAATTGGGCCTCGTAACGCTGACACATTCATGGATCATGAAGACAGAGAGATTAATAGCCATGCATCTACTGAATAGTGATCGCTCGAGAGAAAAGAAAATTTCAGTTACCATTCGAAGAAATTGAAATTAAAGAGTGCACCCTTCGATGGATGATTCCTGGGAAATTGAAAATGAAACAAAGATGCATCTACTGAATAGTCATTACTCGAGTGAATTTCAAAGAACATGTCAGTTACTATTCAAAGAAAATGAAATTGAAGAGTGCACCCTTCGATGGATGATTTCTGGGAAATTAAAAATGAAACAAAGATGCATTTACTGAATAGTGATTGCTGAAGTGAATTGCAAAGAACATGTCAGTTACTATTCGAAGAAATTGAAATTAAAGAGTGCACCCTTCGATGGATGATTCCTGGGAAATTGAAAATGAAACAAAGATGCATCTACTGAATAGTCATTACTCGAGTGAATTTCAAAGAACGTGTCAGTTACTATTCAAAGAAAATGAAATTGAAGAGTGCACCCTTTAATGGATGATTCCTGGGAAATTAAAAATGAAACAAAGATGCATCTACTGACTAGTGATTGCTGAAGTGAATTGCAAAGAAAAGTTCAATTACTATTCGAAGAAATTGAAATTAAAGAGCGCACCCTTCGTTGCTTACTTCCTGGGAAATTGAAAATAAAACAAAGAGGTTTCGGAAGGTTTTGATGTGGATGTTCCAGAGTCTGAACGTTCTCCGATGCACCTGGACGAGGATTCGTTGCAATGCAAGGTTCCAGGTGCATCGCGCGACGTCTCGTTGAGTACAGTTCCTAGCTTCCAACGACCAACATATTTATTTGGACCGTAGCCGAAGCTCGTTACATAAACCAGCTATGTATAACGAAGGTTCTCGAAAGAGAGGCGAGCTCGGCGACAAGGGTCGAATCCTCGTGGCCATACGAACGCAAAATTGGCGGAAGATACGAGGGTCAGGAGGGCTCGCGATTCGACGCCATCGTATTCTTTGGTAACGAGCACTTCCGACGACGACGGGTAATCGGATCTGAAAACTTTCACGAAACTATTCTCCCCGGGAAACAACGATACCCTCAGTCCCTTCCTTCTCCTTCCCTGTCGACGACTCGATACCGAAGATGTTTATGGCTCGTTACCGGAAGAGGAACAATGTGCGAGCTACGCGAACAAATATTTTTTTGTTGCAAATAAGATAGAAACATAGTTGATCTTTGCGTTGCTTCAGAAAAATCACCGGATGGAATTTTTATTTAATTTTAAATAACGTGCACGCGAACATAATTAATTCTTCGCTACTATCCACGACGTACACAAATAATTCACAGCTGTTCCATCAATATTAATGTAATAGAATTTCTAGTTTGGTGTATCTATCTGTGTAATACCAGTTCGAATTTTATTCTGTCGATTTAATGGGTAAAAATAGCCCGAATTCAGCGAAACAGAATGAAAATATATTTCCAGCCGCTGTTTGTCAAAAATTCCCGACTTACGAAATATTTAACAGACGCGTATCCAATTTGTCATATTGTGAAATTAATAGCAGTTTTGATAAATAAATGAGTGCTGTCCCTCTCTCGAACTACGGAAAAATTCAGTTGACGGAAAAACATTCGCGCTGGAATAATATTGAGCAATTAATTTGTTTTGGTTGTTGACCTTAGAGAATACGTTGTTCCAAACTAAAATCACGTTAAAAAAAAAATCATACAAACCAATCATTACTTGACTTTCCTAATTTGTACATAACATAAATAGATGAGAAAATATTGTTATTTCCGAGCAATTAAAATGATCAAAGAAATAAATTTAAGAAATCATTTCTAGGATTCGTTAACAGTCGAAGAGATAAAAGGTCTGCGTACTTCGATTTTGATGAAATTTTAATATGTTATAGATTTCGACATTTTGAACAACTTTTTCGTTTTTCAATATAGGGGAATCGCTTTTAGTTTTCGAGATATTTGCAAAAGACTATTGCTAATACCGTATTGAATTTTTCGTATTCCTGCATGTTCCGCAGCAACGTAAACATGATAGTTTTTTGCAAATATCTGGAAAACTAAAAGCAACCCCCAAAATTGGAAAAGGAAAAACTTGTTCAGAATGTCTTGCTGCATAACATATTAAAATTTCATCAAAATCGGAGTACGCAGACATTTTCTACATAATTACGAACGAATCTCGAACGCGATCCCGCTAATCGCAGACAACGAGTGACGAACAATGTCTGATTGGAAAAACAGTTCTGTCACAATGACGCAAGAGAATGTGCCATAGGCGTGAGGTTACTTGCGCGAGCCCCCGGTAGAATCACTTTGGCGCGTATTATTTCCATTAGCTGGTTTCCCCGTCAAAGGAACCGTGTCAGAATTTCGATATCTTTCAGCTTAGAGCACAAAGCTTGAAGAGCTTACGTCCCGGTTAATCCGCGATGCGTGTGCGCAGATTTCTGCACGGCGCGAGGTGCGCGGCGCCAGCCCGTGGAAATGAAAGGACTGATGGGTCTTTGATGATCCCACGGCACCCGCGTCAAAATTATATTCCTCCTGTGACGAGCAGAATCCAGGAATATCAGATTAGGAGCCGAAAGCGGACAACCGGGAAAATTCGACTATCTTTGCCGGATTAAGTCTCGTCTGACGGTCAAATTCTTCTCACAGACAGTCTCGAGTACCTTTGTTCAGTTCTTACGCCATTCTAAAAAGAAGACTAAAAAAACAAATGTTTAAGCTCCTCACAGTAGAAACAAACTCTCCTAACCGTCCAACTTCTCTGAAAATCACAACGGTTCACAAATACCCCTTACATTTTCCACAACGTTCGATCCCTTCGACCGTCCGTCCCTCGCCAACTAAACAAATAAATAGAACACGACCGTATACGCTCCCCGTGTGAGTCTATGATCTCAATTCCCCCGACTACCCGCATCCAAGATAACACGCTAAACAAATAAACCCGCCAAACACACGCCGTGGAAAGATATATCTCCTGACCGCGTAAATCTCGGCGCAAGTGCACGATACTTCGACAACGGTTATGAACAACCTGACCCTCCCCCCATTGACAAACAGTCCCCCTCTGTTCACCGGCGTGCTCCTGTGTAAACATACTTCTCACCTTAAGAACCTCTCGGGACAACGAATGGAACGAGCGTCTCGTAAATCATAGACTGCGACATAAATTAAAACTGAAAAACAAAGAAGAACAGAGAACACAAGAGACGAAGAAAATAAGACGGTCGCGTCCCGAACGACTAATTAATTCTCTGCTAACAATTCCGCTGGAAAACGATAGGAAAATAAATATGCAGGGGTTAAAGGGTTCAAAAAGATTGAAGGTGAGTGATAAACCCCCTTGACAAAAGGTGTTAAGGATTTTAAGGGGTTGAAGAAAGGTTAAAGGGATACAAAGGGATTTGAGGGTGCGAAGGGGTTGTAGGAGGAGGGCAAAGGTACGAGGGTTAAAGAGGCGTCGAAGGGTTTAAAGGGGTAGATGGTTATAGGAAAGCTGTGGAGGAGTGCAGAGTTAAGGGAGTGTAGAGGGTTACAAAAATAGGGAAAAGGGGTGTAGAAGAGTGTATTAGGGGTGCAAATGGAATCGCAAAAAGACGCAGCTGCGGTGCTTCTCGTTCGAGGAACGACGATTCCGATGGTACACGAACACCGATGCGACAGAGGGTGGTTTTGGGGGTGGTGTCGGGGGTGAAAATGTCGGAGGTGGACGCCGGTGTCCGTAACAGAGACACGCCTCCGCGCCCCGGCAGCGCGGTGACTGTTTTTAATTAGCAATTAGCAATCTAACACATTAATTTCCGGCTCGTCTGTTGCGGCGTTCCGTCCGGCCGTCGGCCGGTAAATGCAAATAGGGTTGCACACGGCGTCGATGCAGCCGCGCGGAGGCCAATTGATTGAATTGACTCCGCGCGACCGACTGTTCGAGGATCGGTGCGCGCTTTGTGCACTCCGTCAGGCCGGGGCCAACATCTGCGGCCGTTCGCGCGACTCGCGCCGCTTTTACACGCACTGTTCTCTCTACCCGTCCTTCTCTTTCTCTGCGGTTCTCCCTTCCTACCATTGCCTATTTTCCCTTCTGTTCACTCCTGGTCATGAACGCTGTGGTTCCCTATCCCCCAACTCGCTTTGTTTCTCTTTCTTTCTCTCGTTTTTCTCTCCTCAAGGCATCTTCTGCGTCTTTCATCATCCCTTGGGATTTATTACTATTCTAGATCTGCAAGGTGCTTCGTCCACACTCGAGTTGGTCGTACATTTTTCTATTATTTCCCACTTTTCTCCAATTTGTTATTTCTATTCGCATTTTTTATCTCTCTTCATATTATTACAACATGAGTAGAGACAGAGTTACTTTACCCAAGTTCATTTTTTTCATATGTTTTTGTAGGGAGAAGTTAGTTCTTCATATTTTGTAATATGCGATTTTTGATTATTCTGGTTCGACGTGTTGAAAAGCAAAGACGTGTCTGATCTCAGACGGAGATTTAAACAAGACCATTTTAATAATTATATTTGTTATATTTAAAATTAAACGTTAAACTGTTGTGTTTTTAGAGACGTGTTATTCTACTTACGACTTCAATCCTACATTTTCTTCTGCTCCAACTAATGTCTTACCCAATGAACCGTGTCTTAAACGTTCATTATGATTCTCCAGCTGGTATGTTTATATTTATTTTTTTTACAGGAGCCACTCGTACATCAATTTCTGTTGCGAGATTGAAAAACGTTCTACAAATCTACAGCAGCACGCTTGCCAACACGCTATGCCCCTTTTTTCTGTTAGGGGTTCTATGTCTTCCTCACTGTCTCTGCTTTTCTATTTCTGATTCGTCCTATTTCCCTATTTCTAGCAGGCTCTATTCCTCTCTGTCTCTCTGTCCGGTCTTTCTCTGCGGTGTCCGTGTCTCTTTCTGGGTTCATTTCTCTCGCATGCGGACCGTGCGGTCCGCAACGTCCACGGTGAATGCGGTGGCCCGACTGAATTTCGCGTTCGCCCGCTCGAAACTGTCCGAAGCCGGACAAAGGGAGCCGCCTGGGAAATTGCGTGGAAAGACTGGGACGTGAAAGCGTGCACACGCGATCCTGCGTCGCTCGATCGCACCCCGCAACCCCGCAATCCTTACGATATATTGACTCCGCGAGTGACCATTCGACGGCAGAAGCAACATTGCAATGGAATTGTTCGTTCCGTCCGTGTTTCCCCGCCGCGCACCGGCTCGAATTCAGTTCCGACGCGACCATTCGGCCCTTTACAAATAACTTAGTCTCCGATGTTCGTGCATTCCCGACGAAAACCGAGCAGGTGAAACAGCAGAAACATCGAGGCAATTTAACAGTATAATCGATGACTGCTTTTATTACAAAAATGTGTAATTTGAAAGAATAGAAGGATGATGAAAATGTTTGTAATTATATAGGAAAGGTATAAGTACTTCGATTTTGATGAAATTTTAAAATGTTATGCAGAAACACATTCTGAACAACTTTTTCCTTTCCCAATGTAAGGTGGCGCTTTTAGTTTTCGAGATATTTGCAAAAAACTATCGTTAATACTGTATTGAATTTTTCGTATTCCTGCACATCCGTATTAGCGATAGTTTTTTGCAAATATCTCGAAAACTAAAAGCGATCCATCGATATTGGAAACGGAAAAAGTTGTTCAAAATGTCGAAATCTATAACATATTAAATTTTCATCAAAATCGGAGAACGCAGACCTTTTCTATATAATTTTCTATTGATACATCTTTTATTTTTAACAATCTTACGATCGCTAACTGGAACAATCCTGTCAATGACAATTATTTTTCTATGATTGTCAAAGGTATAAACAGCTTAAACCAACTTCGATAAATCCAACACCGTCAGTTTCCCCCTGTTCGACAATGTTTCGCAGCTCTAGTAAAGTCGATCACCGATCAAAAGGCAGTGTACCGCAAGCCTCTTCAAAACCGTCAGCCGAATAATGATAGTAATCCCACTTGTGCCCGACGTTTAGCCACCGAAGAACCGAAGTTTGCGTCGGTTTGACACCATTCGAGTAGGCTCGAATCGCGAGAACGGTTGATTCCGCGCAACCGGATCGCAGGCAGCGTTCGAAACAAGCTACTTTGCCGAGCAAACGAATCAGCAGTTTCCAGTGGATCGAGGGGGTCGAATGGGTGTAACGTAGCAAGAGCGTGGATCGCGAGCCCTCGTCCGGTCGTTGTGACATAGATGCGGACTAACGGTCACCTAATAAATGCTAGGGTATTCGAACCGAGCCACAAAGTAGCCCGCAAACGGGAAACTGCCAGCGACACGGTCGTTGCGCGCAGTCCGATAGCCGAACCTCGTTTCCAACCCCTCTTTTGTCTTTATCATGCCACTCTTCTGTCCCACCCTCTCCACCATCACCGAATCCTTTGTTTCACCCTTTATTCTCCACTGGTGCACTCTCTCTCTCTTTTTCATTCTCGTTCAGCGTACACGTGTTAACGAGAGGGAAATTTGTGAATTTCGAGCGGTGACATTTTTCCGTTTGACGCAATAGTGGTTCGAGGCTAGCTTCGAGAGGATGTCAGAGGATGTTTGCCAGCAAAGGAACAGCCAGAACCGAGGAAGTAATTCGAGGACACAGAACAGCAACTGGTGCAGCCGGTGCGCGCTCGTGATTGCGCTCTGTTATTAAATTTCATAGTCGGAGAGAGCACTTCCGCTGCGAGTGGACAATGATCACGATATGCTCGGATCTTATTGCTGTTGAAGCGTTTATTTTGTCCCGTCGCGGACGTTGGGATCTTTCGAGCGTTTTGTTCAGTACTCTTTAAAGAACAGTGGTGGGAAAGCTTGTGTTATTAAGGTTTACTGCGATTGTTATACCGTTTTGAATTAATAGGATGGTTTTGGGATTGAATTATGATTAATGTTATTTGGTAATTTATTAATCGAATTGTTTTCTTACGTTATTAATATTCTCCATTGGAAATTATTCAGAGCGGATCGAGAACGTTAATACATACAACGATTTATTTCCCTTGTAAATGCGCACGTTGCAATCAGAATTTTAATTTCCGTATACAACAAGCTGCTGTTTCGTTGATACACCGAAACAACACTTGCAATGAAATACTTATTTAATCAAGGAACGGTTTTATTTGTTTTGAAATTATATCGTATCCCGGCATTTCAAAGGCGTGTATGATATTCATATGTTTCTCTTTTTATCTACTGTTCCGCGCATTCGTCAAGTTGGTTACTAATAAACATCGTGTTTTACGCTTTTGCAACTAACGTGGATACTCGAAATATGAAAGCAAGCTTTACGAAATTAAATAGGGTTTGAAATTTCCGTTTGAAATTATTTAAAAATAAATAATAATTATTATTTGAAAGAAAAAGAATAAAGTCACTGATTCTCGTTCTCGTGATTTATTTATTTATTCGTAAACTGTTTACGGAACACGTCTTTCTTGTGTAATGACTCGAATAACGTAGAATTAATACATTCGTATTTTTAAATTATTTTAATCTTCCTGTTCTTCCAAAAATTTTATGCATTTATGACAGAAATGGATACATACAATTTAAAACAGTGGACATATTAAAAAGATTTAAGGCCACTAGTGTATTACTCTCACCTTAATAAGATAATTAGAAGAAGGACGAAATTTTCATTTAGGCTCCTGTGTCTTGCAATTATTGTAAACATTTTTTCTATTCTATTTAATCGTTACCATACATTCAAATAAAGTCGAACAGCTGCAATCTGGATTTTCTTAACGTCTAGATCGCTTTTGTATCTTGTGATTAACGTAGACAATTTTTATTTCCACGATTGAGCCAGGATCGAATTCAACGATACTATTGTCGGATCTCTGCGACAACCTTCGACGTTCGCACAGTGTGAAAATCGAGGAGATAGATCTCAATAAATTTCGAAATAAAATCAACTTGCACGGACACATGAAACAGCTTGGATCACGGGAAATACGGTGCGCGGTGTGTTTGATAAAAACTGGCCGGGTTTGACGACCTTTTGTGCGAACGGGAAAGAAAGCGAATCCGCGGCAACCGCGCCAAAATGACGCGTTTAATTGCATCCGCGGAACGAGCAGCAGCCCGACTTCTCGTTTTGTTTATACTGGTTATTGCGGCCGCGTACTCCGTCACGAGCTGACTCACGTGCCGCCGCTCGTAAGCTAGAGATTTATGCGTGGAATTATAAATTATTTCTTGTCGGAGGAGATTTCGAGCTGAACCGGAAGCGAGATTACCGGGCTTCGAGTCGTGGCACACGCGACGTCCACCATATTACGGTTTCTCGCGGTTCCATCGACAGATATTAAAAAATTGCTAATTCGATCCATTCGAACAGCCCGATTCCCTATAAAATTTATTCATTAGGATCTACTGTTTCCAGAAACTATTTGTTCCAGAAATGCTGCGCCCTTTTAGCCTACCACTTGTTGAATTAAATAATTTCATCAGTTATGTATAATATAAAAGTTATGTCATAATATAAAAAATAAGATGAAAAATTGAGAAGAACGATTTTTTTAGTAGCCCCCCACTTTTCATTTTTTTCAATTTTCTCAATTGTGCTAAGTTGTGCTAAAGTATTACTTAAAAAAATAATAAATAAAGAAGTTATAGTGAATAATCGTTATGAACATCTAATTAACATTTAAGTAAGTAACAATCATCCAAACAGCATATAATCGTATATCTGAGTTGCCTGAAGAAGGGCTCTTACAATTTTAATCACCTCTGTTGGTCTCGATGGGCGAACCTTATCGAATGTGGAAAATATTAGTTTCACGTCTGAACGGGTGAAATTTTTCGAAATGATACAGAGCCACGGAGGAAGTTGCAATAAGTCTGAGTTCGTCGTTTTAGGAACAGCTCTCGGGCACGACGGAAGTAAAAATTGGAAAAATTTCAAAGTGTTGAGGAAGTTGTAAAAGAAGCTTACACGGACCTTCGAAATTCCACATGAAAATTGAGAAAATAGCCTCCGCATTGAATCGAATAGCGAAAGTTAAATTAGAAGCCGAATGGAGGTGGATCGTATATAGGGATCGAGACTTTGAATGTGTTTACGATAAGATTGCTATTTTACGATATTAAATAACGTGTAACGGTGCAATATAGTCATTCAGATTTTGTAAAAATTTTATATTAATATCAATTCTATATTTCATTGTCCCTGGTGCATTTATATTTCTATTTTATTCAAACCAGTCTCTGTTCGAATTTTTCTCAACAACGTTGAATATGAAAATAGTTGTATCCGGAATAGAAGCTTATCAATTCTAGACAATTGAATATGTTATCGTCGACCAAGTCTTACTGCTTCCACTGTGTCAAATAAATTTCTCACTTCGTCACGAGCAGGATAATACAAAGTTACCGACGGCAGCCTTTTTATACATAAACGAAGTAGTTGAAACAAATCAGCTCGGTGTGCAGTAGCGTTTACAACAGGAATAAAGATAAAAGAAGGAATAATGTAAGGATAACGTGACACGGAAGAGAATTGATCGACCAAAAAAGAAAAACAAACAATGCTTTGCGTCAAACAGTGCGCCAATAACATTAATTGTAGTTTAAACAATGCTTGGTTAGGAATAAGAAAATCAATGGAATAGCACATGAACAAAATTATGAATTAAAAGTTTTCCGAGCGACGCTTTAAAGTGCAATGAAATTTCTTCGTGTTTGTTCCAGATTCGTGAAAAGACGATTTTTCTTGTTTTCCTGCGAAGCGTCGGGAAAACGACGAGCAGCGGGGCGTTTTGGGGTAGTTCGACGGTCGAAGCACGCCTTCGGGAGAACAAGGGCTGTTTTTCCGTCGACGGAGAATTCTGCCGTCGCTCCGATGGAATTTCAAACGGTCGAGCGTCACTTTTTCCAACGAACGACGCGATCATTGAACCGTCGAGACGGCGGCGCTGCGCCGGCAAATAATTCCGACCGATAATTATCCGAACGATTATTCGCCGGTGTTCAATGGCGCGACAATAATAACCCTGGCCGAATAATTACATAGTATAAAACGATAATTAATTCGCGAAATTATCTGGCCGGGGCCGGGGTATCTGTGTAACGGCTAGTGAACAACGATTACGATCGCGCTTCTACCAGAGTATCCGGAAAGTAAGTTCCATTAACAAATAATAAATATGTAGCACTTTGGCCGTAACCGAGAATGTTGCTGCAAGTGGAACACAGTGGGAAAAAATGTTATTATTCACTATATGATTAAATGTAAGTGACTTTGTTATCCGAACGTAATTTTAAAAATGTGAGCGGACCTGTTCTGGTTTATCGTTTAATATAAATTGGATAAAATTTTAATATAAATCGGATAAAATTGCGGATTGTTTATAGCACAATATTATTATTATTATTTATTATAGACTGGCAGAAAAAAATATATTAAGCCTGTAGATTACTACGAAGAGCATTTTTTAATATTTTATATGCCGCTATATTTAAAAACAATACGATCGTGTGTTTGCCAAGGAAATCTCGCTACGAGTGGGAATTAAGGGGCTGTTTGACGAATCAAGGCTCCCGCAGCCTCGATCCTTTCGTTTTCTCCTCCATTCCGAGAGTTTCGGCAGCGCCCGGCAACTTTCGGGTTAGTCTGCGCAGCCCGTGCACTTTCCTATTAAAAAAGTCTAATTAACGAGCCCCCGTACAGCGAATCAAGGGACCTCGAACCTCTTCGCAGCGGAAAAAGCACCCCCAGCGTTCCCTTCAAAGTTCTCTCGATTCTCCGTGGAAAGTTTTTCTTCGGCGCTATCGATGGAATTCACTTGGATTTTTCGATTGCGAACAATGCGAAACAGGGGTTCGATCGAAACCAACTTCTTCAGTCGGAAATCAACCAAAGGCATCGAAGGATGATTTCTGTGATCGTGCTTAAAAGGGTGAGGCACTTTTAGGATTTTATTATCAACCGGATCCGACAGGTAATTTTCGAGAATTGGTAACCCTTATGTTTTGGGGGAAGCAGCTCCGATGACCTCGACTTTGACATATGTTGTTAAGGACAACATTCTGAACAACTTTTGTCATTAGAACTACCCGGTGCTCGGTTTTAGTTTTCGAGATAATTGCAAAAAACTATTGCTCTCGAAATGTGCAGAAATACGAAAAATTCAATACAGTATTAGCAATAGTTTTTTGCGAATATCTCGAAAACTAAGAGCGAGCACCGGGTAATTGTAATGACAAAAGTTGTTCAGAATGTTGTCCTTAACAACATATGTCAAAATCATCGTAGCTGCCACTCCTAAACATAAGATTTACCAAAGACTATTTTATACAGTTCAGTGATGGTTCGGACGTTTCGATCATCAAAAATTGATGCAGAAGAAACAGGCACGCAATCCAGTAAATTCAACGATGGTAAAGAAGAGGCAGGAAACGTTCATGAGCAAGTACTCGAAATTAAATTTATGTAGAAATAAATGTGACGAGGTTCTTCAAAGATGATGTTTTAGTACCAAATCAGAAATCACGTTGAAACAGGTATCGTCGATGATTGGTCCTCCATCGAGAAATAAAGGGGAAAGTCGAGGGGTTGGTTAGACGAAACGACTTCGGAACGATGAACTTTGTCCTCTTTTCTTCTAGGTACACCCTCTTTCGTCGTAGCCGGTCGAACGGAGCGCAAGCGCGCGCGCCTCCATGACACAATGGTTAATTGGCGCGCGAGCTTTATTGTCCGACGGAAATTCGTTCGAAACGCGTGAAAGTGGCGACGCGATATCGATGCAGACGGCATTGTAACGTGCCACCGGAAAATCCGGGGGTTTGATTAACTTTTTATCGGAATATCGAGAACAATGCCAGCCGGCAGGCGAGAGAACGGTAACGATATTCGTCGTGGATTCCAACTCCGGCGATGGACAGATAATCACTCGATACCGAATCATTGATACCTTCTTCCCCACCCTCGCGATGTTCACCCTAATTAATTTTCTGCGAATCTTTCGAGTACGAACAGTTTTCTTTGAAAGGTGGAAGTTGAAAATTTACTCGAAATCAATTTTTGGAGTAACTTTGGAGATTGATCGGACGAAGTGTTTAATTCTCGAGTGAAAGTAGCCCTAACTTGATACAGCAGCACTAACCAACATTTTCTCCGAGCAAAAATAAATTAACGAAATAACTTCTGCCTCTACAAATGTACAAGGATTCGCAGTCTACGGATGATTAAAATTTAACGATAGAATGCGATTGCGAAGTTCCTCTTTCTCCGCGATTGTAGCCGAGGCAATTATAGAGTGGATTGCGATTCACAATTATCGGAAGTAACTGCTAATCGAATGAGCGGCGACATTATCGACGTTATCAAATGCGGTATGAGATTCCCAGTTGGCTGAACAGTATAAAGTTAAAATAACTTAACTGTTTCAAGGAAGTTAATACCCCACTAGCACGGGTCAAACGACGGAGAGCGACGAGCTTTAGGTGTGGAACCCCTCGAATATTCGGCGAGAGAGAGACAGAAAACCGAACCGTCTTCTCTAAGTGGCGTTCTTCAGGGTTTCGCGTATACTCATTCTTTTTTTCTCCCCATCCACGAGAGAGACGGTTCTTCAGCGCAGTTACTTTCCTCCATCCGTCAGCACCTTACCCTCCATTATCGTTAGGGGAACTACCCCGGCCAGATACGAAAGTTTACGCGGCAACAAAATTTTAACGAGAAGCGAAGTCGACGTCTTTTTCATCCTATTACGGCCGCTCCCCGGGCTAAGACACTGTCGCGAGATGTTGACAAAATACGACGTCGAGCCACCGGCTGTCTCCTCAGCCACCCCATTCGCCATCCACAATGGCGTTTTCGAACGAGAAAACTTCCTCCTTTTTTTACGGGGAGACGGAAAATTGATCCCCTTATTTATTGCGAATTAACGGGCTCGCGAAAAACGCTGCGCACACTCCCTGTTGCTTGTAAACTGGGAGCTCTTCGCTTTCGTGAACCTTGTTCTTTCTATTCGAGGGAGATCTATGTGCTCGCATTAGCATTTTGAAAAATGGAAATGTAAGCAGAGAACATATATTAAATTTTGTGTTTTCGGTGCACCGTTCGACAAACAACTATTTTACAAATTCATTTATGTCAATGTTTCGATGCCTGTACGGATCATTTTCAAGAGAGACATTTTTGCGTTTTTTTCTTTTTTTCGGCTGACAACAAAAAATTGGTTGGTGTCTCCTTGTTAGCAGTTACGTATCAGCCACCATGGACGAGAGCTTAGTTTTCTGTAACTCCTTATTATTCAGTTAAAAGAAAATGTTTTCGTCCATACAGAGATCAAAACGTTGAGATAAATTAATTTGCAAATTTGCTGTTTGTCTATTAATGATCGAACCGTGCGCCGAAAATACAAAATTTAATATATATTATATTTTCGATCAAGAAGAATTGCAATTTATCATTGTAAGCAAAGAACGCTGTAAATAAACATTTTAAAATAAACATTCTACTTTAAACAAAAACAAACAACACATCGTACAAAGATGTCTCGCTGAGAAACATTTTAAAGAAACAAAAAAAGGCACATACATATCGCATTGAGTAACGTCCTCATTTTTCGAAGTCGATTAAAATTAGGAAATCGAGTAAAACCCTTTCGGACGACAACGGCAGACCTTCTCGGTGATTGGAGGACCGAAATTTCGCGAATCTCGGCGAGCAAATCAGTCTCGACGACCTTTAAATGTCAGCGTGCGCCAGTTTATTTTCGAGCAATCGAATCGTCGTGTTCGAAGCTGTCGAACTGGGATCGTCGGCGAATTTGAATAATGAATATTTATTCGATCGTGCGAGCGTCACGCGAATTATCGGCCCAGCGCAAATCGCAATTAACGAATGGTTACGTAATCATTTTTACCTTGCGACAACGCGCATGTAACGCGCATCGATTTTTGATATACACGCGTCGCGGCGCGCGCGACCATTGTTCGCTGACGTTAAAGGAACCAGCGAGAGAAGAGGGTCGGTTTTATTCGCTCTTTCTTATTCCGTTTCTCTCTTTCCGGTCTCCCGGAGCTCGCCAGCTCGTAGAATTGGCAATTGTATGCTTTTTTAAGCGTCCTCGTGTTCGTACATTTTTCTTAGCTCTCGCCCCAGCACTCCCCTTTTATTTTTCTTTTATTTCCACGAAGGAAAGATGCGGGGGGAGGAGACCGAGGGAAAGAGAATGAAACGTGTTTTCATTTACTGTGATTTTCTTTGTCCGCGGTTCTACGGTTGCCGACGCGAAACGAGCCTTGCTTTAAGCAGTCGTCATATTACGGTGCTGGAAAATCCTGCATCTTCGCAAATTTTTTTCCACGAAAATGGCGAACGTAACGATGCGGAATTTCGTGGACGTACTCGCCGATCCCTGGAGAATCTCGCTAAATTTATTGCACGCGAAAGTATTGATTCTATACAAAGTTAGAGCGGTTTACTCGGACTTAGCAGGAGTACACGGTTGACTTGAAAATACATTAAAGAAATTTTTTCTAGTTTGATTAAACTTTCGACGTTTCGATCCTAATATGGATCTTCTTCAGGAAAGAAGAAAATTTAGATTTAAACACAATGTCAAAATACTGCATTAAATTACTAACTTGCTTAATGAAAATTTTAAATACATTATTAAAATGTAAAATACAGGACATTAATACATCTTTTGTTTTTAAAAATCAATAGCTGTTCGAAATGGAAAAATATTATTTAACAACAACAATTTGAATACAAAACAAATCCTGCGAAACAGAATTTTGCAGCTATCGATTTAATGTTAATTGGGTCTTTAATAGAACATCTACTGAAAGACGCTTACAAAGTTTCAAGCAGATCGATCACCTGCTTTCCGAGATATCGCGACGCAAAATCTCCCAGAACAAGACTGCTCCTCAAAGCCTGTCAAATTGGTTAATTACGCGAATTCGTCATTGGCATTCTAGACAACTGATTCCCTTGGACATAGAAGTGCAAGAACACGCAAGAATAATTTGCTTTTTCAAAGCTGTAGAGGCAGGAACCTTAAAGAGGAGTAGAGAGCGGTGAATGATCGGCGATATCGTCGATCCACACCACTGGCAATTCCCCGACAGCTTTTAAAGGGCAACTGCCGAGAGGACCGACGATTTTTCTCCGTCGAGAACAAACAACGAACCGCTGCGATTTCTCGAGGAATCGAGCCGTCGCAAATCGCGAATCGACCGAGGGGGACTCGTATTCGATTTGAGGAAACGACGCGCCGCGCCGCTAGGAAAAAGTTGCACGATAGAAAAAGTTATCTGCTGGGAATCAGTTCGCGAGCTACGGAATTCTTGGTTCCCGTGCTCGTTTCCGGTTGTTCGGCGGCTTTGATCGTTCCGGCAATTTAGGGGATCCGAGGCAGACCCGGCAAAATAACGGGCTCGAAGAAATGAAAATTCGAAGGATTTCGTGTTCTCACTGTTTTCAACTGGACACGAAGATCCCCAGGTTTTTATAAGCTGCAAAATTTTACGGCTCAACGACGATACTGCTTCATTCTTTAAAAAAAGGCATTCTTAAGCGGACCTTCGAAATGTACTTACTTTGATTAATATTTAGAAATTGATTACACGTGGTGAAATTTTAAAACACCATATACTTCGATACTTTGACGTTTACTTTATAGAATTGAAGTCTGCGTCATTAACAGATTAGTTTTCCGTAACTCCTTAATATTCTTTTAATTGTTTTCCCCATTCTCACAGCAAGTATGTGTGTTATTACATTTTTCTTTTTTCCCTTCTCTTTACACGGCTGTGTCGCAATATTTTTTCAATTTATATTGTATATATATTTTTTTTCAGATGCAAAATGTCTCCCTTGGGAATGATTCATATAGGGATCGAAACGTTGAGATGAATGTTTAAATAATTGTTTAAACACAAAATTTATTATACATTTCATTTTCGATCGAGAAGAATTTTACTTTTATTAACAGATTAGATCGGACAGAGAGAAGGGCTGAATAATTTTATAGTTTGTGAAAACATTGAATGGGTAAATTCTCACCTTGAGTAACGTAATAGGGTTAACACGAATTGTGACTTGAAAGCCAAGTGGAACGAATGGTTCGTACGGCTCGCGATTACTATGATTACCAATCCATCTTGCCAGAGTAGAGTGTTCAAGGAATAATAAAGACAACGTAGCGACGCGGGGGCGGATTCGTCCGTTCTTAAGTGGCGGTTACTTAGCTAACAGGTACTCGGTGCATTCCGTGGATTCCGGATCGATACAGATAGAACCGGATTAACATAGAAATGGATGGCTCGCATCCCGGCCCATTAACCTAATCGAGCTACGGCCTTCTTATTTTACTCCCTTTCTCTCTTCCCCTCCTTTCTCCTCTTCCCCGTCGAACCACCCTTTTTTCCACCCACATCTTCCCTTCGCCCCTGTTCACCCCTCGCCCGATCCGTGTCTCAACAAGAACCGATATTTGAATAACAAATTAATTTCTTCGTTGCGAACCCTGGAACGACACCGTATCCCCGGCCGATAACGAAACTGGAAGAAACTTGGCCTCGGATCGCCTCGTTCCAGCCAAGAGGGTAATCGGTCTTTCGACGAGGTCTAATGAACCGGCATATTGCATACACATCGCAATCTACATATTTATACCCCCGTTTAATATCGCCTGTAATTGATCCGCTGTTTATATTAAGCTGCCGGCAACATTTTACTTCCACCCTCCAAGCATTAACTCGAAACGTTTTTTTAGAAATGTTGTTATTGTTAGCGATCGTATGGTTATTAAAACAGAAAAAGTATTAATGATTTCGGCGCAAAGGTGCCTCTGAAATTATAACAGTGAAAGATGTTATAATAAAATCAGATTGTACTACATTGTTCAGGTTCTGTATTTTAATACTCACTTGCTTTATGAATACCTTAACATAGAGATTGAAATTTGTAATACATGTACGTTGTAATATATAATAGCTAACCCTGAGTTTAGATCAGAGAATTTACAATTAATTAAAGATGTTCTGAGGCGTAACGATTGATTTCACATTTTCCATAATAAAGGAACGAAGAGGGATTTCAGAAAACGGGACCCATAAATCGGAAGAACACTGTCGTCCTCCCCTATGTCGAAAATATATCCAACGACATAAAAAGAATCTTTAGGAAAATTGGATTGCATATACCATTTTCAAGGTACCATACTATTTAAAACAATGGTTTCCACCAATCAAAGGCAAGCTTCCACTTTATAAAAGTTACAATGTTCTAGTATTCGATCCACACAAGGATCGGAACGTTGAAAGTTTAAATTATTTGTAAAATTGCTTTACAATGTCTATTGGATCGTACCTTTGCACCGAAATCATTCATATTATTTCTGTTTTAACAATCATACGATCGATAACAATAACATCATAGACTATAGAGAAGTAAAGTGATCCACGTGATCCGTTGGATCTTAAGATAAAAATAATGTTTTAAAGTGATTCATTATAATGGTTCAGTAATGTTGTGTAATATTCTTGTTGCCCCGAAATCATTAATATTTTTTCTGTTCTTTAGAAACTTCGAAACATTTTTGTAAAACAGATTATAGAGAAGTAAAGAAATTTCTGAGAACAATGGGAAGGTGTATGGTTCACGTGATCCGTTGGATCTTAGGATAAAAAATAATGTTAGAAAGTGATTCATCATAATACATAAATCATTAGTATTTTTTCTGTTCTTTAGAAACTTCGATACATTTTTGTAAAACAGACTATAGAGACGTAAAGAAATCTCTGAGAAGAATGGAAAGTATGGTCCACGTGATCCGTTGGACAGTTTTCATTTGGTTGGAGCTGGACGGCAAATAGAAGAACAACGATGGATGAAGCTTGACGGGATGGTTTGAATCAACGACGACATTTGATGCGTGACGTAGCTGGGGTGAAGGAGATCGAATTCAGCGGGGCGCATTCGGTATTCATGGAAAACATTTCGAGTGCAGGGGAGAGGGTTCGGTGCATCGCGCCAGAAGGCAAGCCCGTATAACCCGCGGAAACAAGTGCAATCGAGATGCAGCCGATGGTGAAGAAGTTTCGGACAACACTCGAGCTCGAACGGGAGAGAAGCACCCTCCAGAGAGAGAGAGAGAGAGCGTTTCCTGTGGTCGAGACGAACCACATTCTCTCTCTCCCTTGTTCTCTTTCTCTCTTAGTCCTAAAGACAAAAGCGACGGCAGGCAGAACTCGTCTATATTAGCGATGAATCGACGCACGAATCTCCCGATGAAAAGACCTCGGTAAATGCCGTTCACGCTCGAAAAGAAAAACTGTCGGAGGGGACCCAATGATCCCCTTCTCCTCTTTTCTTTCGTTTCATCCTCCCTCCCTCTCGTTCTCTATCCCGCCGGGTTTCTCGAGTTGTTTTGTCAGCATCTATTAGAGCATCCACTCGAGAGTTCTTTTGAGCCGTTCTTCGAGCCGCTTCGCTGCAAGTATCGATTCGACGATGGCGCTTTCGCTTTCCGAACCTTTGTTCTCCGCGAGTTTTCTTCTCCGTGTCCGGCACCCTGTCCTGGATCTACTTGTGTAATGGCCGAGCACAATGACGAACAAAACTGCCAATCGGTGTGGATCTTGGTGAAAATTGCTCGACGTTCTGGACCTAGCGTTTTCGAAAGCGATTTTTCATCGAGTAAGCTTTTCTTAATCTACGATATCGAGTCAGACTTGTGACGAAAGCTTCGAATAGAATCTGTTAAATATTTATGTTGTTGGTTGTACCTTATTATTATCAATATTTAGCCATTGCAATGTTTGTGAATTATAAAGATCGAAGAAGTTCTAGTCATTATAAATGCAAAATAAGAATCTCTACAAACTAATTAAACAAAAGTTATTGCAATTTTTGTTCCTTGTGAATTATAAAGATCAAAAAAGTTCTAGTCATTATAACTGTAAAATAAGAATCTACAAACTAATTAAATAGGAATAAGGTGAGTGTTTCGTTTATGGACACCCGTATTTTTGTTATTATAAATATTTAGTTATTGCACATTTTGTTCCTTGTGAATTATAAAGATCAAAGAAGTTCTAGTCATTATAAATGTAAAATAAGAATCTACAAACTAATTAAATAGGAATAAGGTGAGTGTTTCGTTAATGGACTGCCGTATTTTTATATTGAAACTTGGAAAATGAAATGAAAAAGCAGATAAAATTAGCTCCACGCTGAACGTGTTAATAATTTCCGAAGGACAAGAGGGACTTTTTAATAAGGCTTTCAATAAAATTCACTGTTTAATAACAAGTCATGGAATAATGTTAGATTTATAACGAGGTAAATTGGGGCAGGATTTTTGTCGCAGCTGTTCGTCGAGTTATTAAATTACGGCGAGGAGATTGTGGAAGTTACAGCGTTATAGAAAGTTTTGTGAACACTGTAAACTGTAAGATGTTAATAGGATTCAGTGCAGCTTCATTTACTTGTTAATTTACTGAAAGTTGGCTAAGAAATTCGATTTAATTTGATCTTATTTCACTCGGAACTTACGGCTAATTCCATAAACGATGATGTACACGTATTATAAAACCGACTGCAGATTTCAATGAATTTATGAGGGAAATATATAACTCTAATCTCAAGCAGCAGAAGGAGAAGCGAGATTAAAGGAATTTGAATACCATTAAAGAATGAAATCTCTTTGCGACTGTCTTACGATATAAATGAAGTTTAAGTTACAGGATTGAGTTTCTATAATAGTTTCGGGAAGATTCAATTCAAGGATTAGACTGCGGATCTCTATGTGAAATAAAAATGTTGTTCATCAATTTCAAGAGACAAGAAGGATCATCTATATTTGTAAAATTTTATAAAGTCTCTTTTTAGTACTGATCTACTAAATTTAACTATTAGTCTTTTTTTAAATTTAATTTAATAAAATTATCTACATATTCAATCCCAGCCTCTCTCGAGTATTCGAGGATTTAAGTATTCAATCTACTAAATTTTACTATTAGTCTATTATCTACGATTAATCGTGAATATATAAAAATCGCAGTTTATTCGCTTCGATTCGGTGCAATATATTCAATCCCAGCCTCTCTCGAGTATTAGAGGATTCGATACATCCAGTAGAATTCTGGAACGACCCCGTAGAACACTATGGACTCGTCGAGATAAAACATTTACGGCCAGGTTGTTCGAAGAAGGGAATCTTCGTCTTTCCACGAATTGCCTTGCCCTTTTAAACTTCCGCTGCTGCCGAAGTACGCCGGCAGTAAAATACTCTGCGAGAGCGAGGATTCGCGAGGAAGACAGACACGGCGCCCTCGAGCTGAAATTCTTGACGATGGTTTGGTCTGCCGGCCGGTTTAGAGGCGGCCGAAGTCGTCATTGTTTAAGCCTGGCGGAGAGCACACACTTCCGGAATAATATGGCGGAACGAACATCCCTTAACCTTCCTCAAGGAAACGCCACTCGTAAAGTCTCCCGGCAGAAAAAGAATCGGAACGGGAAACGATTTTCCGGGGATTTTCATCGAGGAAGAAGGAAAAGTCCTGTTTGCTTCGAGGACTTCCTTCCACCAAATTAATTTCTGGATGTTGCTATCCTTTCGATTAATTCTTGGGGGACACGCTTTCCACCTGTTTCGCGCATCGATCTTTTCTTCAGCCTGCAGAAGCTGTGGATTCAGAAGGAACAGTACTGTTTGCTTTAAGGACTTCCTTCCACCAAATTAATTTCGGGATGTTGCTATCCTTTCGATTAATTCTTGGTGGACACGCATCGATCTTTTCTTCAGCCTGCAGAAGCTGTCGATTCAGAAGGAAAAGTCCTGTTTGCTTCAAGGACTTCCTTCCACCAAATTAATTTCGGGATGTTGCTATCCTTTCGATTAATTTTTGGGGAATGGTTGTTGAAACACCCTCTCACTCCTTCGTAATTCTTACTAAAAGAGTTGTTCTGTTCGCGAATTTCCGCAGATCGCGTCGCGCGGACAAAGCAAACCCGGCCTACGGTTGCAATTTTACCCTAACCGTCTTGTTGGGGGTTCCAGGAAGAATCGAGGCTCGATTTCGCTCGGTTGACCCGTCGCGCGGACGTCCGCTCGGATGGCGACGCCGAAAATTAAACAGAAAAGAGAAAAGAACGGACGACATGGCCGTGGTTCTCTCTCTCTGTCCGCGTTAAAAGCGGCGGGTACCACGATGGTTGGCTGGCTGCGACAATGCCAAGAGAAAGAAAGAGACAGGGT
The DNA here is from genome assembly GCA_028455615.1 of Lasioglossum zephyrum. Classification (NCBI taxonomy): domain Eukaryota; kingdom Metazoa; phylum Arthropoda; class Insecta; order Hymenoptera; family Halictidae; genus Lasioglossum; species Lasioglossum zephyrum. The sequence continues at coordinate 9,981,323 of CM052320.1, read as the reverse complement.
TTCGTTGCCAGGGGTTTTGGCAAAAATTTACGTCTCCTCGGGAACGGTTACTTTCGCTGGGATTACCGGGCCGCCGTGCAATGCTGTGCTACGCTGCTGGGGAAACCACGGCGATTTTTCTGCGCGGCTAAGACTAGCCTCGCTTTTATTCCGGACCCGTCGACCGACCGGTGCCCGCGATGCCGCACGCGACGATCCCAGTTTTTCCGGGATTACGTTCGCGAGACAATTTTTATCGGCTACTCTCCCACCTGGGAAGGATAATTTTCCCATTTGTCTGCGAAGAAAGAAGAACGAGGGAAGATCGGGGATACGCGATGCTTCGGTGTGTGTGTAAGGGTCATTGTTTTTGCGTTTATGAAGAGGGTAATCACCGGAACATTGATCACTTTTCAGGTCTTCAAGGATGAAGAATAGTTCATCATTCGAAAATCAAGCATTTGTAGAATCCGAGAAGATTTCCTTCGGATTTCTTGTCTAGTGAGCGGCAAGAAAAAGGGGAATCGATCTAGGGAAGCATAGAGGGAAATGGAGGAAGGGCGACAGATGTACGGAAAATGGGAAAGGTAATGTAGAGTCAGGAAGGTTCAATGTGGATTTGATTGAGAATCATTCATTAAATATTAAAGAAATACTAAGGAATAAATATTAAGGAAATCTTCTCGTCTCGTGTTCTCTTTTAAAAACTGTCTCTACTCGTCAATTTCTCCGAAGACTGCCCTAACCAGTGTAGCCATATTAGGGGAGTCACGGTGAAATAATGTACCCCCACTCCGCGCGACCAGTCTACGGCTTAGTAGAGGACCGTGAAGTATGCGCATGCGCACGGTGCTGGAATGGAACAGTGGAAGGGGTAAGTAGGGGAGTACATGAGGTTCGTTTCGGCCTCATTCTGGCTTCACTGGAAAGTGCATAACGCGTTGATAATCGAATAAACGACATTTTGGTCGTCTGAAAATGGTTATAAAGTGTGTCCCTCCATTTTAAAACTCGAGCGTGGTATTCGAAAGAAGTTGGAACCAGTTCCCCAAGGTCGATGGTGCTCACGTAGGTCTCCTTGCGGAGAAACGTGAAGTGCACCTGAAACTTGGTTCGCCGTAGAGGATTCTCTCTCTCTTGCAGTTCGTCTTATTACACGGTTTTACGATTTTCGTCGGCTGTTGGAGTCAAAGCTCGAATCGAGTCAAAGGGTTCGAATTTACTCGAGTCAAAGGACCAACGGTTATCTCCCCGATATTTGCTTCAATCGCAAGTTCGGCTGCTCGAGCGGTAAGCTCTCCGCTCTCCCTATACGACTTCGGGTTATTTCCTTTAATCACAACTTCGCCAGTCATTCTGGAACTCCAAACATTTGCTATTTACGCTCGGAGCACGCTCCTGGGAACCGAAAACCCGCGGAACGCCTGGAATAATGAGCCGACCGGGGCCGGGGGAAGGGCAAATATTTTTTTTCGCACTTGGAAATTAGAAATCACGAATATTGTTCTTTCCAACTTCGGACGCTGAGACTCCGGGAGCTCCCATCCTCGGGGAAGAACGTCTAATCCGCACCCGTAGTTGGACACTCGAGGTCCAAGAAACTGCGAACCAACTTTCTCGAACGAGTATAACAATTCACTGTGCGATACGCCGAGCAGGTTGCAACTTTCACATTTTTCCAAACATCCTTAATGTTGGTGAATGTAAAATTCAATACCTTAATATTTATGCATACATATAGTTTAGTGTCAATATCCTGCAAAAAATATATAAAAAACTTTTTAAAAACCACGCTTATATTAGAATGCACTAAAAAGGAGAAAATAATATTTACAGTCATTAATATCTAAAAATATTATTTTCTAAATAATAACCCAAATCAACCAAGTACGTAAACTGAGCTCCTAGGTGCGAAGTGGGTTAGTGGAGTGGGGAGCTCGCGGAGTGGGGATCGCTGCATGCGATGACGTACTAGCAAGCGTCGCGCGACGAGGGGCGTAGAGGAATATTTAAAAATATTATTTAAATCCCAAACGCACAGTCTTTATAAAAAAATTCTTTTCAAATATTGCATTGTCCTCTAGTTCCGAGCTATGTTGAAAATTTCAAGTCTCTAGACTTGCTTTCAAACGCGACCGGATACGAAAGGGGTCAATATTTTCTCGCGGTACGAAAGCGTGTTGGGCAGAACTGTAGCAGAAATTAGCTCGGAAAAATTCCATTTGGGTCTCGGTTGATCTAAAATTCTCATTCGGCCTACGTATTTAGATTTTCCAGGTGGCAAACGCGAGGAGTTGCGAGGCGTTCGGTGGCGCGGCGTGGTGCGGCGCAGGTGAAGCTCGTCGATCGAAATTGGACCGTGTACGAACTTTTTGCGGCCGGTTCTTCTCGCCTTCCGCCTCATTTCGGCGACGATCAGTTCCCCGAACTTTCCAGCACGGTAGAAAGCACGAATCCGCGTGCGAATGTCGGCTGACCGTTTTCCACCGTTGCTTGGATTAGCCTCTCCGCCCCGTATTGTTCATCGGTTTTATTTCCCCAGCGACTACCCTCTTTCATTATCTTCCACCGTGCAAGCTTGCTCCAGTCGATTTCTCCCGTCTCCTTCTTTAATTAGTTTCTCGTGTCCCTCTCTCCAAACCCTGCGAAAAAAAGGATACACACGTATGTACGTGTGCACTGTTGGGATCAGCTCTCGCAAACCCGAATCAACCTGTTGCCTGCCGCGGAGATGAGGTAATAAAAAGGGAGGAAGATGTTGCAAAAGTCTCCCCGGTTCTACTGTAATTCTTGCGGAAGGGCTCCATTCGACGAGCGACGAACGTCTTTTCGCTGGCTCTCCGCGAACAGAGATACCAAACACCAACCTTCGCAACAAAGAAAACCCTAGTTCCCTCTTCGGAACGACTTCTCTTTATTTCCTATCCCTCCCAACCACCCGCAAGGTCGATACTACGAATATCTCTTGTCTCGCGAACTGCCGACTCCTTCGGGATTAATTCCATCACGATCCAACTTTTACTACACTCCGGTACTTTCGCTGCTGCACAACGAAACTACCTGGCACACTGCTCTGCCGTAGACTCGCTTGTCTGGGGATTTTTCAATTTTGGTTAGTTCGCCAAGAATAGGCTCGGGATTTCTTGCGTTCACTGCGAGAATCGATGAGAGGTAGTCTATTCGATCAGTTGAATCAATTTTTACTTAGATTCATTTGTCTCTGTAGGTTATGCAGAAAATGTTTATTTTTCAAGAAGTATGTAACGTTGTTGCTTGTATTATTCTTCTAGAATATATAATAAATTTTGTGGTTTCGGTGTATAGTTGGATCAATTATAGAAAACAGCAAATTTGCAATTATTTAAACATTCATCTCAACGTTTCGATTCCTATGGGAAAAATAAATTTGATGTTTTCTATAATTGAACGAACTGTGTGCCGAAACCACAAAATTTATTATAGTATTTCATTATAAAATTTATTTAAATAATTTTGCAATATAAAATTTGAGGGGTTTTTATACTTATTATGTGATCAGTCATTTTCACTATGTACTATCCATAGGAGCTGTATTTGCAATTATTTGTATATTTCATTTTCGATCGAGAAAAATTTTACTTCTATTCTTCTCGAATAATGGTTTTCGTAAAGATTGCTCTATTCAGGCTGCGTATTTAGTAATTTTATAATGTTCTTCAGCGAATTTATTCTAGAGGTTCGTTCAGCAATAATCGAATGAAAATTTTGTTTTAATATGCACATTTGAATTATTCTTCTCGAACAATGGTTTTCGTAAAAGATTGTTTTATTCAGGCTGTGTATTTAGTAATTGTATAATGTTCTTTAGCGAATTTATTCCGGAGATTCGTTCAGAAATAATCGGATGAAAATTTTGTTTTAATATGCACATTGAATTTTGTTGCATCGCTGAATATTCGGACATTTCAGGTTCAGCATTGTACGGATTCGATTATGGTTTTGATAGCGGATTGGAACTGGAGGAAAGGGATGTACGGTGTCGCGAGGAACGAGATGTTGTTTCGATAGCCGTCGGCGGCCGACATCATTTCCGTCGCCGCGACGTTGCTGACTGGTTAAACCGCTTAACCGATTCAGAGCTGGCCGACTAAATCCGCTAATGTTTCGGGGCCGGTATATCGATGTGGTCAATTAACCATTTCGGTAGCTTAACCGATTTGGCCGGTTAACCTTTTTGGTCGGTTTACTGTCTCGCCTCGGCAACCGCGTTTCCGCCGGATTTTCACGGTGAACGGCTGCTACTGCTACTATTGCTGCTGTTGCCGCTAACCCGGGGAACCACGGCCCGTCGACATCCGCTGTAAAGGATCAGCCAACCCCCTCGCTCCCCTTCGCGATTCCCTCGAGATCATGCGTGCGTCATTGGGTTTCCGGCTGACACGTTGTTCGTACACCTTCGATCCATCGCAAATCCGCCAAAGTAATTCTTCAACGCCACGAAGTCACGAATGTACGTAGGAAATTTCTCTAAGAAGTGTTCAATTCAAACGAATCGTTTCTCGAAACTCAATTTTATGATCGATTGCAGATTTGATGCATTTACGACAAAAAGAGGGGTAGTTATTGCGAAGAGGTGATAGTACTCCGATTTTTATGAAATTTAAATATGTTATAGATTTCGACATTTTAAACAATTTTTTTATTTTTTACATTGGAAATTTCCCTAGCACGTGTTCAATTCAAGCGAATCGTTTCTCGACACTCAATTTTATGATCAGACTGCAGATTTGATGCATTTACGACAAAAAGGGGTAATTATCACGAGTGCTAAGGGTTAAGTTTCGCCGAATAAAAGTAAAATTCTGCTCGATCGAAAATTAAATATATAATAAATTTTGTGCTTTCGGCGCACAGTTAGATTAATTATAGAATCTTTATTTTAGTTCTCTATTACTTATCTTAGCCAGAGATAGTTCTTGAGAATTTTAACCAGTCGTTGAGAATTTTAACAGATTCCATACCAAACATTCTTGACATTGACGCAAAAAAACATCTGGTTAAAATAAAAATAAAATTGAAATTAAAATAAAAGTAAAATTTTTCTGGATCGAAAATTTATTATATATTTCGTCAAATGTTGCTCTTTATAACCGTAGCTCGTATGCTCTGTAGAAAAGAGGTTTTCTTCGAATCGATAGGGTCGACACAATCGAGCCGGCAATTTATTAAAAGCCCGCGTGCTTATTAGTCCGGCGGTGTATCAGTCGATTAGCATCTCGCCGATCTCATTTACGCTTGATCGTTAGCGGACGGTCGGTTATTAAGCGGGGCGGAGAACGGTCGGACTTCGATCGTGTCGGCATTTAATCAGAAGACGAAGAAATCCACGGTCGTGCTGGAAAATAGGCTTCGCGATAGGGGAAGGGAGAGACGTTAGAGGGGAGGGACAGCGATAATATCGCGGTTTCGCTCGACGTGAGAAAGCGTAATTTTAATTTCGCACCGTGGACAACTTCAATTTCATTCCTCTTTCCCCCTTTGCCTCTAGCAAAGCTTGCTGTTCCGTTAAGTATGTACACCGAGAGCACTTCCTCTGTCTCCAGTACCGTAACTATACTCTTTCAATCCTACCCCGACTATGCCATTTTCCCGTCGTTCTTTTCTCCCTCTCTCTCCGCTCGTTACGGTCGGACAGACGCACCGCATGTAATTCGAAATTGTTTGTAGAACTACTAACTAGTTTCCAACGGCTGCAGTTGGCACGGATCACTGCGACCATCTTGCCGATGCGGATTAACCGCGATCCCACTCATACCGTTACATGCTTTCGCGATTTTTTTGTCAGGTACGATCGAAACATTTATATATTGAAACATACAATATTAACCCTTTGCACTCGGATATATTTTAAATCGAAAATTAAACATTTCTTCAGATCTATAATAATTCCATTCTATATAATTTTGTTTCATTTTGTGAATACGAAATTAGTATAATACCTCGTACAATATTTAAATGTGTAGTAAACAATATTTTGAATAATGGTACAGCAATTCTATTTTAACTGTAAAATTAAAGATTCCTTTCCAGCTAGAATATTTGCATTCCCATGATGTTCCAAATTTTATGGACACTAAATTAGTGTAATACCTCATACAAGACTTGAATGTTTAGTAAATGATTAGATATCGACACATTCAATGACGTAAACAATACTTTGAATAATGGTACAGCAATTCTATTTTAACTGGAAAATTAAAGATTCCTTCCCAGCTAGAATATTTGCATTCCCTATGATTTTTCAAATTTTATTGATACAAAATTAATACAATACCTCATGCAATACCTAAATGTTTAGTAAATGATTGGATACGAACATATTTAATAACATAAAGCAATTTTCAATGATGACTCTCACACAGTCACCATTCCAGTGCCTAAGGGTTAATTTAAAATTTGTCAAGCGTATTAATTGTTTCATGTATCGTTTGTTAAAAATTATCGTAAACGTAGAATTTTCCCAGTCCCACAAAAAATATTTCGTACCGTCGAAACGTTTGGAACGCGTTCTGAAGAGCCTAGTCCGAATAAAATTCGAAAGTGTTACTCGCGATTCCCGTTGAAGGGGGGTAGTTGTTGAAGAAGGTGAAAAGGGCTGGAAGAGCCGAATAAGTTGGGCGCCGCTGGCCCAGTGTAGATAAACGCTACCGGAGAATGAACGGGAAAAGGAAACAGAGAATAGAAAATCAGAGAAACGCCGGCGCAAAAAGTGAATGTAGAGGAGAGCAGGTGAAAGCAGACAGCGAGAGACGCGACCGGGGTTTGAAAGGCTGCGGGGGAAAAGGCATTGATAACATCTTCTTTTGTTTCACGCAAAAACGCGGAAACGTTGCTGCCTTACTGAATTTACAGAAACTAGAATCAAAGAGAAACGCATTTATCCCTACCCCAGGGCCCTGGATTCATCGAGTTCTCTTGGCGAGCTACGAGCAGCTGAACAAATTTGATTACACCTTTTTACTGCGTTAAATCGCGGCCGATTCCGCGGAAAACATCGGCAATCTATTTGCGTGTCAACACTCTCGCTGCGGATTATGTAGAAAATTATTATTAAAATTATTAACCACATAGAACTCTACGGTAACTGTACCATTATTTATAATATTTGTTTACATTATTGAATATGCTGATATCTAATCATTTAAATATTGTACGATATAAAAATCATACACAACGGAATTATTCTAGACCGGAAGAAATATTTATATATAATCCTCTGAATATATTCGGAATTTTGAATTTTTTCGAGAACGGCGAAACAACCTTTCACTCTTTCTGCCAACCCAGAAAATAATCAACTCTTTTTCTAATTAATTAGTTAGTCTTGCTCTTACACCGGAAGTCCAATTTGTCACTTTTAAAACAGCTGCAGAATTTGAAAAGAAGTCTTAGAACAATTGACTAAGACACGTCCATTGTTCTAGGAATTTCGGTCACCAGCCACAGCATATTTCCCGAGATTAAACATTATGCTCCCCGTTGGTTTCGGTCGCCGCGCCGAGCAGCGCCGATCCATGAGATGATCGAGGATTTATTTTGATGCAGCGCGTAACAGAAATATTGGAGAATTTTCCATCAAGATAATGGACACCCTGTCATACAGAATTCAAGAGATTCAGGTCGGTTCCCTGTAGATCTCTCGGATCCTGTCAGTCGCGATTTTATTCTTGTTCGTTACTTGTGTTCGGAATAATCGAAGAAACTGGATCAACGTGCCCCAAGAGCGACGATATCCTTCGACGTTCGGGATTCAAGATGTGTCCGGGAACGCTCAATGAAGATTGATGAGCTACCGTTTCGGAATTCATTCTTTTTATTACATCCTGGCTGCACCCTACAATCTAGCTTTTCACTGTCAAACGTCTTGGGTCCATGCTGATGTACCTGGAC